>APFE031493809.1:148359-178590 GCA_000404065.3 Pinus taeda | reverse complement strand
AATAACAATGACCTTAAAATTTAATTATTATTCGAAAATACATATATAAAAATAACAATTAAAACCACACTTATATATTTCCTACTTTAAATCATAACAAAATCAATTTCGGAAAGCACATAATTCAATAAGTACATTTTTTAAACTATGTAAGTATGATTCAAAAAATGACATTGTGAGCACTTACTCCTCAATTCTTGAGAACAATATATGTGACTCTCTCTTAAAATCTACAGACTCTACTACATGGATGGCACTATGTCATGAGGGAACTATAGATATGACATTTTGACTTAAAATAACTTGATATGAGGATAAAATTTCTACATCACGTGAATTGATACAACCCTTCTACCTAAACTTGCATCAATGCAACCAACACATGGAGAAGCACTATTCTATTAGTGGTATTATAATATATTGACCAAGAACCAAGATGAATATTCAAGTTATAGCTTGCAGATGTTAGAAGCCAACAATCATCATACATGTCTTGTCAATTAAAGTATGGCATACTTCAAATGATCTCATGGTGACAACAAATCATTGTGAAATAAAACCCAAACTCCCTTGACTAATAACAATCCAAAAAAAATTACAATTAATATAAAAAAATATAAATATGAATTATAAGGTTAACCTTACAAATTTTCATTTGGTTTTGGGTCAAAGAAGAACTATTTCAGTTTCAAAGAATTATAGAATGCCTGCCATGTGGTAGGGATAACAAGAACCAACCATATCCATAATCACTAAAACTACTAAAACAAAGACAAGAGAAAAAAATATAAAATTAGACACATTAATTAGAACATGTCCACTTTATATTACTACTCATTTAAAAAGAAAATAAATCACTTACATTACATAGAACATCACTAGGCGCAGTCCTCCAAGTCCTTAGAAAACCCCTAGTGGGGAAAAACTGTGGAAATTTAAATGCCCTCCAAAGTCTAAGATGTTCATGTGGCTCATCCTAGAAAACAAATTTCCTATATGCAACATTATTCAAAAAAGATCTTTGAATGGACCAAGTAGATGCCCTTTTTTCTTGAAAAACTCAAAATCCATTGACCTATTTATACATTGTCCATTCACATTGGTAGTATGGAAGGAAATAAAATACTAATAGGTTCTAGCTTGTATTTGGTAAGGAGATATAGTGGAAGACTATTTAAGAACTTAGATTCAAGCTAAGCACTCAAAAACATTAAAATATCTCCCTTTGATCATAGCATGAGACATTTGGTTGGAATTGAACTATTTTCTCTTCAAAAGGGATGCCCACTCTTACTTCTGTGTAGCCATGCAAAGCCTTGCTCTATAAGATTGTCTCTCTTCATAATCTATTTCCAACACTGCTACCAAGGAAACATGGTAAACACTTAGTCATCTGAGTATGCTAAAAAATATTGTATTTCTCTTGTTTAAAATATGAACTAAATGGCTATACCTAGTTCTAAACAAGGTATTACCTGGAAAAAAACATAGCAAATGAGTTGTTGCAAATGGGGATTATAATTTCCTCCATTTGTTAGCATTATGATAGAGGTGTTGTCCTTGATGGTAACTCACATAGATGAAAGTTCATAGTGCAACAGGTTAAGAGTAAAGGATTACATATCAGACACCATAGACTGAAGAAAGAGAGTGATTTAAGAAGTATACGCTGGTTCAATTTGTCCAAGTAGCATGTACACTTAGGTCCACAGAAAAAAAAAGAGTATAGATGTATAAACGCACTTTAACAGAAGGAAAAGTGTGTATGGGATGGAAAATCAAGGTTTTGGTCTAAGGTATTGGTCCAGGGTATTGGTCCGAGGTATTTGGTCCAAGGTATTGGTCTCGGGTATTTGGTCTGAGGTATTTGGTTTGAGGTATTGGTCCTAAGTGGTTTTGGTCTCAGGTATTGAGAAAGGCCTAAAACTATATAAGGAGGAGAAGATCAAAGGGATAAGTGTGCAAGTAATGAATATCTTATGAAGAGTGAGATCGAAAGCAAATATGCATGTTATGGGTTTTTGGTGCTTTGCTTAATCTGAACTAAGGATGAACCATAGTGGTTGATGAGGGATGAGATCTAATGATGGATCAGAAGCATAAGACCTAAAATGAATTATCATTATGTGGTTTGATCATGGATAGTCTTGATCTGAATGGTAACACATGATTTACACTGTAAATGTTCCTATCTGGGTATGACAAGTCTGGAATAGTTGTGATGTTTTAAGCTAGTATTTGTAGATTTGTACGGTGGTTTGATTTGATAAAAGTGCATATACACACCGATTCGACACATAGAAGTAGCGTATACATTATGAAATATGATTTTTGAAAGTGCAGTTGATTTTGGTTGTTGATGCGGAGTTCTAGGTTCTACTTTGTGTTCTAGTGAGAGTGTTCTAAATGTTCAGATTGAATGATTGTGATTTTATTCAGTGATGATGGGTTTTCAGTGATTGATTGATTCAGTTATGGTTGAATCAGAGATAGATGATTGAGTTTTAGTAATTGGTTTATGCAGATGTATTTTATGGTTGTATTATAGTGATGATTGATTTTGAGCTTCAATGTTACTGATGGGTCCAGTCTGAAAATTTATGAAACGTGGTCCCTGGAGGAAGAGAGAGGGTCATAGCCTTCTGTACATCGGCGCCTACATACTAGTAAACATATCAGTCAGTCCAAGAGCTAGGGGGTTGGAGCTCCCTTCCAGTAGCAGCTAGAAAACAAGTGAAGGTTGGATCCTTCTGTAGGTCAGCACCTACATACTAGTAAATGGATTGGCCAGTATAAGAGCTAGGGGTTGGAGCTCCCTTCTAGTAGCAGTTTGAAAATGAGTAAGGTTGGGGCCTTTTGTAGGCCAGTGCCTACATACTAGTAAATGGATCAGGTAGTACAAGAGCTAGGGGGTTCTAGCTCCCTTCCAGTAGAAGCTCGAGAAAGAAAGAAGGTTTTAGCCTTCTACAGGTGGGTGCCTACATACTGGTATGAGCTTGCACTGGTACAAGATTGTAAACATTTTTTTATTATATTAAAAGAAGACAACAGTAGGTGGTTTCTGTCCCGCATTGGGTTTCCACCTTAAATCTTGGTGTTCATTTGTGTTGCTTATGTGTGATGGTTTATTATTTTATTACCACACATGGTTACTGTTTATATGGTTAATGAAGTACCGATGCACTGATTAAAGATCAACATATGATGAATTAATTGAATCATAAGTTCGTTGGATATATGTTGGTTGCTTTAAAGAAAGTTGTGCGTACATGTGAGTTACCTTCACTGAAGTAGCGTATATATATTTGAGTATGAAAAGAAAAAGTTATTGAATTGATAATACTGATTCACCCGGCCCCCCCCCGCCTTATTATTATTTACAACACCATTAATATTCAATAGTCTCAACTAAACCAACATATTTATAGGTTTTTAGCAACCACCTAATGGGTTTTCAATCCATTCACGTTTTCTCTTTATTTTTCTTTTTTTCATAGCTCAATCCTATTCTTGATGAGTGAGCATTTTTGTCAATGCATCCATCCTACTCTTGAAGTGTTTTATTTTAATATTAAATAATATATGCAAATCATGAGGTGTGAATAGGTTAACCCATGACCACGTGAGGAAAAATACTTGGAGCTTGTTGTTCAGGCTGACTCCCTTCAAAAATCTACTTTTACTTGTCTTTTATTTGTTATATTATACAAGCGCTTATTGTGGTTGATTCTCCCAATGTTGAAACTACTCTATTAAGTTTATCATTTGTTGATGTCACTCTCAAATTGTAGTGTTTTCTATTGCACAAGTTTTTTGAGGTATTTGTACCATTGATACCACTTGGCATCCTATTTTGATTCAACAATTTGTATTTCAGCTTTCAATTTCTGTTGTTACAGACAAATAGTATGTTTTTTGGGAAATTATCAGTGCAAGCCCACGCTTTGTATTAAAATCCTTTTCATATCTACTTTCAATTGTTGAATTTGGATTTGTGCTATGAGTAAAGATGTCTCAAGTGCACGTCATGACCAAGACTCTTCTAGTTGCTTCTTCAATTGTCAAATTTCCTTACCTCAATTGTTGGTTGCTTCTTGTGTTTGTTCCTATTATTCAATTCTCAGCTGCAACATTTCTTCAACTATTCAATTTCACTTCCCTAATGCCCCATATTTTCTCTAACAGCGGTTCAAAGAAGGTAGGTGTACTATCCAATTGATATTCCACATCCTTAGTTGCATTGTTTAGTTTAAAATTTTTCTTCTCTAGATTACATTTCATAGTTTCAAATTTCACTGCTTCATTTTGTAATAAAGTATATGGTCTTGCAATTTCTTAACAATTTATTCTCTTGCCCAAACTGTTCCCCTTAATTTATTAATTTTCTCATCTTTTTCTTATGGAACTCGGGCCAATTTCTCTTCAACATTTTTTCTTTATTCTCTTGGATTTGTTGAGACATTTTTGGTAGACTACTCTCTTTTTGCAAGTTCTGTCTCAAGTCGGTGTAAATGTACCTTCTCACTAGTAGGGTTTTTCCTAAGTTGGCTCAAAGTAGTAATTTTTTGGAGTTATTCTTGCATGGTTATTAATTCATTGTTCCTATTCATCTTCAAATTTATTAGTTGGCTTCTCAATTTGGAAATTATATGTTGTAACTATTAAAAATGTTGTTTTGTTGTCCCATACCAAGGCTCTTAAACTATTGTTGGTTGAGTCAGCAATTCTTGCATCCTTCCCTTTGCATTCTGGTTTTATTTGACTCATATGAGTTCCTAATGTTGTAGCCTTGTTCGTTATGCAACTAGCGCACAAAAATATAGATCAATGACTTAAAAAGTATCCTCTTTGATAGGGAAACCTCCTTTACATTACATAAATGAATAGTTATTGGATGATACAAATAAGAAGACCTCCATTGTATATAGGAGTTTAAGGGGCCATAATCGAATTAGATCCTACATAATAGTAATAATGTAAGGGCACAACAATAACAATAGTGGGATTCTATGGGGCACCATAATAACAATATTGTGGCTACAAGGGCATAACAATAACAATAAGGGGCTACCCTATCAATAACTATAAGGGGTCTACACTAGTATTATAAGGACATAACATGCCCCTCACCTTCAAAAAAGTGTTGTCCTCAACGCTTGAGTAGTTATGGATACTTTTGTATCAAATTCTCATCCTCCCATGTGGAATATTCAATGGGTAAGTTCTTCCACTTAATGAGATACTCTAAAATTGATCGATCTTGTAGTTGTTGGGTTCTTGTTTCTGTGACTCGTTTAGTCTCAAAAATGATTTTTCCTTATTCATCAAGTTCTGGAAACATTGTTTGAATTGAAATCTTGTCACCGATAACCTTCTTTAAGAACGAAACATGGAAAACTGGGAGTATTATGAAAGATGCAAACAACTCCAATTTGTGTGCCATAGTACCAATCTTTTGCAACACCTTGTAAGGACCATAGTACTTGGGTAATAATTTATTTTCCTTCTTAGCTTGCTTGAGAGACATTTTTTTGTATGGTTATAGTTGTCAAAATACCCAGTCACCCACATCAGAACTTCTTTCATTGCAATTTTTATCTTCATGTTGGTTCATTTGATTCTATGGCATGGTGTGGTTATCCTTTAAGAGTTGGAGAACTTGTTGTTGATGTTCGATGTGTTGTTCCACTGCTTTAACCTTAAAATTTTCTCTTAACAATGATGTGATGTACAGTGGATGATATCCATAAAGTGTCATAAATGGGGTCATTTTTGCAACAGTATGGAAGGAAGTGTTATACCACCATTCAACTAGAGGTAACCACTTGACCCATTGTGTTTGTTTATTAGATACAAAGCAACATAGATATCCTTCCAAAAAATTGTTTACTATTTCAGTTTGTCGATCATATTGAGGATGATAAGATGATCTGTACGCTAATTTGGTACGAAGACAAGAAAATAATTTGTCCAAAAATTTCTTGTGAAAATGGGATGTGTGTCACTTACTATAATCTTTGGGTTTCCATGAAGCTTTTCAATTGTTTCCGTAAATGCAATAGAAATTGTATTGGCTTTAAAAGGATGAGATAATGCATGCAAGTGTGCATACTTTGTAAGTATATCAACTACCACCATGATGGCACTCTTTCCTTCAGACTTGGGTAAACTTGTGATAAAATCCATTGAGACAACCTCCCAACGTTGCCTTCGAATGGCTAAAGGTTGTAACGACCCAGGGTCTTAATTGTCTCAACATTATTTTGTTGGCAAACAAAACATTCTGGCACAAACTTCTGAGCATCATATTTAAGGTTATCCCAAAAAAATCCTTCTTGACCCTATGGTAAGTTTTTAAAAATCATGAGTTCCCTTCTAAGGGAGAGGTGTGCAATTCCAAAAAAATATTTTGTTTGAGTTGGGAATTCTTACAAATATATAAGCAATGTTTGTACCATAATGAATCATTTTTCAAGCTAAATAATGTATTAGTTGTAGTAGGATCTTGCTGCAAAGTTTGAATAAGTGACCACACCTCTTCATCATTCTTCCATTCATCCTTTGCTTTGGTTATCCACTGAGGTTGGATAATAGAAGACACAAAGCAATGCTTACACATCCTCATCCTTTCTTAAGAGTGCATCTGTAACAACATTTTGCTTCATTTTTTTGTATGACTTCAAAGTCATAACCCAACATCTTTTCCACCGATTTTTGTTTCTCTTCTGAAGATAATATTTGTCCCAAAATGTATTTAAGGTGATCATGATCCGTTTTTACCTTGAAGTGTCTTCCCATTTGGTGAGGTATCAATTGATTTAGTGCATGTAGTATTGCCATCATTTCCTTCTCATAAATAGGTTTGTGTAAATACTTTCCTTTGATTGTACGATATTCAAAAGAAATGGGTCTTCCTTCTTGCATTAAAATAGCACCAATTCCATTTCTTGAGACATCACATTCCACAATAAAAAAATTTGTGAAGTGTGGCATAGATAAGACTGATGATCAGCACATTGCCTCTTTAAGATGTTCAATGGCATTTGTTGCTTCTGGAGTCCAAGAAAATGCATCTTTCTTTGGTAATAATAGGCTTTTTAATGTTTTTTCTTCTAATTCACATATAGATAGAAATTAAAAAAACAAAAAACAAAAGGAGAAAATTCATTAAAATAAATTAGAAAATAAAAGACATATGTATAAAATGTTTAGATATCATAGTGGAGTGTCTACCCTTTTAATCTTATTATAAGGAGCCAATCATGTTCCTTCGAATTAGATCCAAGTAAAAATAAGATAGTTCCCTATGAATTAGTTTAATTATTTAACTTTGAAAGCTATGAATGAATTCCGAGATTGAACAAGGACTTAGTTTAAATATAGTTAAACTAAAGTAAAAAACAATAAAGATATAATGGAAATTGGCCCATTTTTCCAGAAAATCTCATGTTGAGTGGACTATAGCATAGATGTAGATAAAGTAGTATTCATGGTGTGGCCCTCATACAAAATCACATATTAAATATGACCTATGATAGCAAACAACTATGTCCAAGATGGTTTGCTAGTTTGGAATCGACACTAGAAAAAAAGGAATATTAACTTGGAATGATTTTGAATAATCCTCTTAGCACAAATTGAATGAAGGGATGCTCACAAGGGTGAAGAAGTGAGATTCAAAACAACAAAATGAATAATGTAGCATCGATCATCACTTTTGGGACTTGTGCCTAATAATTATGACTTTCTAGTAGGTTGCCCATCTCAATACTACTTTGGCTCAAGTGCACTTAACTTTGAAGCTTTCTTGATACTCAGACCTAATTAACTTGCTACACCATTTGTATAACCTTAGCAAGTATTGTGCTATATGAGATATTCAGTTAGAACTCCCTAGATCCTTTTATTTATCGATAAACTTCTATAATTCAACATATAAAAATCATATTTAACATAAATATACACATCTATAACAAAGTAGTTAATAACTACTCAATAGTTTTTTTACAAAAAATACTATGTCACAAAAGAATTACTAACAATCAGCGAAAAATGATTTATAATAATAATCAATAATATAACAAATAATTTAACAAAAAACTAATAAAATTACGAGAAAAAATGACACATTAAGTTGATACCAAATTAGAAATATAATCAATATATTACACTAAATATATCATTAAAACAACATAAATAATACCTTAATATAGAAATATTTCTTTGTTAAAAAAATCCAAACAACCATGAGAAAACAAATGAAATCGTCAAATATATACCAAATTGAACTGACACTCTTAATAAACTAAGCAATCAAAATAGATAATTATGTTATAGACAAATGTTTCTAGCATGAGATATAATTGAAATGTGGGTAGGAAGAAAGACAACCAACCATCCCACCATACGAACCTACACTCGCTTGACCAATTACTTATATAGGAAGCGAGTTATATATCTATCTATATATATTATATATATATATTATATATATATTTTATATATATATATATATAATATATAATATTATAAATTTATATATATATAATATATATTATATATGATATATATATATATATTATATATATATATGCATGTACCCTTTAAGATAGGGTGTTGACGTGTTGACCAAACACTAATTGATGAAGCCCAAGTTTGAGTCTATTGTTAAGTTGCACCTTGATTGTATTAATGGTGTATTAAATCGGGAACCTATTACGTGGATCCTAACCTCCTCACTTTGGTTGTGGTTCTTAGATAATTCTGGATACCTCAGTCTCAGAAAGAGGTTGGGTCATTAGCAAGGTGATAGGAGAGTGCGTAAGTAAATTGGCAAAATAAATTATTTTATATTTTATAAGTTTAATTAGGATAGAGATTAATAATCAAATCACTTTATGGAAGTAAGCTTTTTTAGTCCCTGCCATCTGGCAATGGCCAGGGACTATAGTAATCAGAAAGCACAATGTTAACATTAATTGACCTGCTTGTGACCTGCTTCTTAGCGTTGGTTGAGGGAGTATATCGAAAGTTTTTTCGTACATAATAATTCACTGTGTTATTTGGTCTCTTCCTGAGGCTAGAGGCAAAAACATAGGTTATAAATAATTAGTTTTTCCCATTCAGCGTTAGAGCAGTTTAATGCTAGCATTAATCCTAAGCATTTAATGCTTGGGATAATGTTTGGCACATTGTACTATCAGATGTATAGGTACAGGTTGCTGCATGAAGACTCTTGCAATGTGTCTGCCGTGTGTCTACTCTGCATGGCTACTCTGCATGTTGCTCTAAAATAAGTCCACCTGGTCATTCACGTTGGAGCTATCAAGCTATGAATTCGCACTGACGCTGTCATTCAAGCTATGTATTTTAGGCCAAGGGAATATTAGTTTCTAGAAATGAAGGCTCAAATCAAGGGCTCGAGAATCATACCGAAGTGCAGACTCAGCTGAGATTCATCCATATCTGTAGAGTCACCTGGAGCAGAAGCGTGACTGCAATAATCATGGATCCCATCTCCACGTTGCTTACCCTTCCTGCGAGCCCATACCCTGTGACCAGTTCTAGGGCCATGCAGCATTTCTGAAAGATAGAATCACCTCTCGCAGAGACCACCTATGTCGTTATAGTAGACATGAAGAACACAGGTCTCTAGGGCTTGAATTTATCATATTATTTTCTCTTTTCTGAACAATTTGAAAATTTCGGTTGAATTTATCATATTATTTTCTCTTTTCTGAACAATTTGAATTTATCATATTATTTTCTCTTTTCTGAACAATTTGAATTTATCATATTATTTTCTCTTTTCTGAACAATTTGAAAATTTCTCTGTAATTATGAACTCAAAATGTGGCATAAAAAAGGAAAAAAAGGGAACTGATAACCAACCTGATCAATTGCAGAGGGCTTTTTCCTATGGTGAAAAGTAGAAACCAGTATTGCCAAGGCATGAACATGATTCATACTATCAACAAATTGATCCTGCAACATCCTGGCACGCTCATCAGATGAATTAACTAGCACCTCGTTGTTCTTGTTCCAAAGCATGTTCCCTTGCCTGTACTTCGCGCTGTTGAAGTCAGGCTGCTTTCTCATTATCCTGATTCCAAGCTACTAGATCATACGATGTAGGTGAGTCTGATTGTTCTAAATTAGGGGGCCGCCAGAGGTAAGTAAAAGGGAAAACTCATACAAAGCATCCGTAAGGCCATCCGTAAGGCCATATCCATATATATATATGAATATAATGCGCAAAAAGGTCCTGTGTGTATCTATCTATAGGTTCGTTCAGTTCCATATCTTGAAATTCAATAGGCTATGCTGCTTATAATGCTGCTTCCTTTCCCGCTGCTATCACCTTCTCTACTGCTTGAACCATAATTGGTACTTTAGCTCTTTAACCACTTTTTTGTTTTTGCTTTATTTGATTATCCTACATGGATTTACACATCCACTTATAATAAACTATGTTTTGCTGCTTATGTGCCATTAACATGACCAGGCCACTGCGCTATCGCTGCTTTTTAGCAGAACCAAACAAATGTTGTTGGTTTTCGGCCATGATGTTAGGCCTAGTAGAGGCCCATCTAACCCTGGGTCTGATATGAACCTTTAGGCTGTCAAGCTCCGGATTGTAAAGTCTCAGTTCCAATCATTATACCTTGCTCATTCTAGAGCGTGAAGCAATTGCAGGGTGGTTTGTGTAGTTGATAGAAGAACTAGATTAGGCTTTAGATGGCTTGTCTTATAACCAACTGAAAGTTTCGGACCAAAACCCCTACAGAGATATCAGCATGAGCGATACATGGCTGTGTTTATCATGACAAAACAATCATGTGGGTGCCCCTACGCTCCTCCACGTACTTCCTTATTGCTTTGACACTAGCACAGGACAGTGGGACCTTCTTTTGTGACGTGGCATCTTTGGCCTTGCGTGATGTGGCTGGATTCAAGAAGTGTCGTGCAATATAGTTCGGTGGCTGGATTCAAGAACTGGCATGCAATATGGTTCTGTGGGTTAACCACTAAATTATAACACTTCATTTTTGTTCACATCTAAAATAATTAAGTCTTACCATTATTTTTTTAATTCGTCATTAATAAGATTAAATGTTTCCCAGATGTGGGTGACAGCTAGCGCAAAATAGTTGATGGGACAGGGGTCTCGTGAAGGTCACATGCCCACCACGCGCAGTGTTTACCTGGGATACGGAGGAGCACGTCATTCCCGGATGGTGGCTTTAATAGCCACAAGATGGAAGGCTGGGAGCATTAACACCCCGGCCTCACTCGGCTGTGCTGTTTAACTCGGCTCTGCGATGGATGTGATAGCCACCTTAATGGCGGACGACGACCGAGGTAGAGCTGGGAGCTCTAAATATAGAGGCCCTCTCTGCGTCCCTGTCCACATGTTATCTGATTTTTGGTTAATTCGATTCCAGGTCCTGGTTAATTCGGGCTCTGCCCTGTTCTGTTACAACCCAGGCCTGCTTGTCCATATTGATTATTCTCTGCATTTCCCTGCCAACATGGTCCGTGAGCATCAAAGGTGGTGAAAATAATATTGAGAGGGGGGGTGAATCAGTATTATCTAGTTCTTTTAACAAATCTTCCTTATTTACACTTTGAATTATTTTTGCATATCAGTACCATAAAATAATGAGCAAGAAAAACAGAAAGTCACATCAAAGAACACCAGATATAAGGTGGAAACCCAATGTGGGTGAAAACCACCTGCTGCAATATGTCTCTATCTTCTTTCAAATTAGAAACTCCTTTTACAATGGTCTTGTACTGGTGCAGTCCTTTACCAGTACGCAGGCTGTAACCTACAGAGAGCTACAACTCTCTCTCGTTTTCCAGTCTCTCCTGGAAGGAGCTACAACCCCCTACTTCTTTTCTTTCAAGGACCACTTTTCATAAATTTTCAAACTGGATCCATAAATATCAAATGATCATCAAGTACCAGTAAGTCACCCAGATAACTAGATCCACAATAACATAAAACTAAACCCAGAACACCTTTTGCGGCGTCGCCTGCGGCGCCTCCTGCGGCGTCTCCTGCGGCGTCTCCTGCGGCGCCTCCTGCGGCGCCTCCTACGGCATCTCCTACGGCATCTCCTGCAGCGCCTCCTGCGCCGTCTCCTGCGGAGCCTCCTGTGGCGTCTCCTGTGGCGCCTCCTGCGGCGTCTCCTGCAGTGCCTCCTGCAGCGTCTCCTGCGGCGCCTCCTACGGCGTCTCCTGCGGCGCCTCCTACGGCGTCTCCTGCGGTGCCTCCTGCGGCATCTCCTGCGGCACCTCCTGCGGCGCCTCCTGCGGCGTCTCCTGCGGCGCCTCCGCACTTCCGCAGCTGCAGCGCTCGAGAGATCACCCTTCACAGATTCGCTTTCCACTTCACTTTCATATAGATCGAGCTTTTGAAACAATAACCCAATATTTCAGATCTTAAGATATTCAACCCAAAAGCATACACAAGCCAAATGATCTCCTTTGCTTTATATAGGCAAGCTCTTCCTCAAATCATGGACCAATACCACGGGCCAAAACCATAGCAAACCAATACCATCAACTCAATACTAGGGATCAACACGTCTGTCGAGATGCCATGGTCCAAAAACCATAGGTTCAAATTCCAAGGACTAACTACCATGGACCAAAGGTAAGTTTTCCCACATTAAATAAACTTTTCTCTGCATAAAATTCCGTGAACTTTTCTCCACATGAAATAAACTTTTATAAACTTTTCTCTGCATAAAATTCCGTGAACTTTTCTCCTGCGTACTTCTTAATTCTCATCATATTGAGAGCCATGCATGGGTGTTGCCATCAAGTACAACATCTGTAACATATAACCATACCAGAAACATAATGCCAACATGAAGATTTAAACTTTGTTTTTAATATGCAGTTTATGAAAGAACCTTTTCATTTCCATGTGTATTTGATTGTTTGATCAATAATGTGATTACCTACTTCTTGTGGAGGGACCCCTCAAGTAGGAACAATTCTTGTCCGTTTTCAGTAGATAGAATTTCTATATAATTTCATAATATTTCTACCTGTTCGATTGAATAGTTTCATTATTAATTTATTTCATAATCAAATTAGGATTGTTTTACTAATTATTTCTTAGGTTTATAGATTTTGGACGCACATGAATTAAGGTTAGAAGTAGTGATAGATATGATTTTATACTTAGAAAGAACTTTATTTTTCTTGTAGAACAGAGGATTTATTTGTAGAATTAGATGTTACATTCCAAGCATGTGTGATTTATAATTCAAGCAAGTGTGGATGTATTTAAGCAGAGGTTTATTTCGTTTTGATTTCAAAAGTTTGTGAACGTTATTTTCAAAGATGTGTGATGATATTAATAGTAGACTTTCCTTTT
Source organism: Pinus taeda (assembly GCA_000404065.3). NCBI lineage: Eukaryota > Viridiplantae > Streptophyta > Pinopsida > Pinales > Pinaceae > Pinus > Pinus taeda. Next base: position 165,197 of record APFE031493809.1, on the reverse strand, counting down.
AAAATTGAGTGTGTATATAATTATTATTGGTGCAAAGAGTGTAATTAATTTTCATTTACAACAAGTGTGGGATTGGTTTACTTATATGCAAAATTGTGAGATTTTCTTTCAAAGCAGAGTGTGAGATTTTCCATAAGTAGTTTTCATTAAAAGACTGTGATTATCACAGGGATAGTATTATTTTCACTAATAGAAGACATCTGCATTTCCATAACTCAGTTAAATTTCGAATAAAATGCTTCTCGCATATACAGTGCATTTACACTTCATAAGGTTACTAGCCCTAGTCGATAATTTATGTAAACAATGTAAGATCAATTAAATTTCCAAACACCCACCTACCATACATCTTCTTAGGGAGTGTGTTTCTTTAATTAATAGAAGTAAATTAGCTAAAAAGTACATAGATTGTGGTAATTCTCCTTGGAACATGTACATATGCATTACATCCAAATACCCTCAGATGTGAAAGAGAGGGTTTCTTACTAGTCCATACTTCTTGTGGAGTCTTATCCTCCAACGCTGATGAAGGTGACTTGTTAACTAGGTAACATGCAGTATCCACCACCTTTGCCCAGAATTCATGTCGTAACCCGGCACCACTGAGCATGCTTCTTGCCCTTTCCATCAATGTCATGTTCATTGTTTCTGCGACTCCATTTTGCTGAGGTGTATATGGAGTAGTCTTCTGCCGTGCTATACCACACTTCTTATAGAATTCTTCAAATTCCTTGTTGCATAATTTTCCACCATTATCTGTCCTCAGCATCATTATCTTCTTCTCTGTCTAATTTTTGACCAAAGCCTTAAATTCTTTAAACCTATCAAAGACTTCAGATTTCATATTAAGGAAATATATCCATGTATTCCTTGAGAAGTCATCTATAAATGATACATAGTACACAGACTTACCCAGTGATGGAACCTTCACAGGTCCAAACACATCACTATGCACAAGCTCTAATAATATATTTTCGTCCTCTTACCACTAGAGGGGAAACTCACCCGATTATGCTTCCCATATACACAATTTTCACAGAAATCAAAATCCAGAGAGCTATTACTCATACCTTCTACCATACCTTTACCATGAAGTATTCAAAGGCCCTTCTCTCGAATATGTCTAAGCCTTTGATGCCACAGCATGGTCTTCTCTCCAGAGACCACTAGATTTTCTGCTCCATTTTCACGAACCATAGAACTATTGAACCCGTCAACAACAATGCTACCTTGCAGCTTGTACAGAGTTCCAATCCGAACTCCCTGCATCAATACCAGTGCTCCTTAAACCATCTTGCAGGTATCCTTCTCGAACACTGTCTTTACACCTGCATTATCCAACTTGCTTACAGAAATCAGATTTTTGGCCAGCGCAAGAATATGCAGAACACCCGGAAGGGTTCTAACCCTTCCACCTTGCAACTTCAACTTTACTTTTCCGCGACCAATGATTCTAGCCTTCCTATCATCTCCTAAGAAGACATCACCACCATCATATTTCTCATACTCACAGAACCACTCTCTATGGGGAGTGAAGTGAAAGGATACACCTGAGTCAATTAACCATGCCTCATGATCTACATGTGTACTTGAAGAAGCCAAGTACACATCCCCACCTTCATCTGAGGTGGTTTTCGCCTCTGTAGAAGGAGCATCATCAGATCCCTTTCCTTTATTAGGAGCTTTAGATTTACAATCCCTTATGAAGTGCCCTTCCTTTCCGCATTTCCAGCACACCACCTTTATAGGTTTTCTTGGATATTTAGATCTCCCACTCGATGAATTATTTTTGTTTCTGTTCTGGGACCGTCCTCGTACATACAAGGCATCACCATTTTTGTTATCCATATTTTTCCGTCTCATCTCCTCCGTCAGCAAGGCTGATACTATTTCATCAAACTACAAAGCAGTTGCATTGCTACCTATTGCAATAACCAGACTCTCCCACAAATCTGGTAGAGAACACAACAAACTGAGGCACTTATCTTCATCTGAAATTTTAATATCAATAGATGATAACTGACTTACCACAGTATTAAACGCATACGAATGATCTGTCACCAAGTCTCCGTCTTTCATCCTCAAGTTATACAAATGTTTCTGCAGGAATAGTTTATTCACCAGAGACTTAGATTGGTACAAAGTCCCTAACTTGTCCCACAGAGCCTTCGACGTAGCTTCCCATGATACATTCAACAATACTGAATCCGAGACACACAATCGTATTGTGCTCTTTGCCTTCCAATCCAACTTCTTCCATTCTTCATCGGTCACTCCCGTTGGTTTAGTACCTGGATCTACCGCGATCCACTGATCTTTATCCACCAACAGATCCTCCATCTTGAGTTTCCACAACTCAAAACTCTGACCATTGAACTTCTCAATCTCTATCTTTCCGCTGTTCGCCATCTTCTTTCACCACCAGAATCGATCTCGCAGATCTCCCACTGAACAGGGTCTACCACAGGCCCGAGCGAAACCCCTCAGCAACAAAGGCGTCCCCTGGAAGCCAAAACAGCTCTGATACCAAATGTAGGTTTTAACCCCGTACAGAAATTACTTGCATACGAATTCTAAATCATAGAAAAAATAAACAATGCGAGAGCATAACACATAAAAAACACATATGCACAGAGATTTTCCCCTGGATCCCAAAACCGGGACTACCAGCTTGATTTTTCATTATGTTCCTTTCAATGTTACAATACATACTTATACATGCTAAAGTATCCAATACCATGGACCGAAAACCATCGCGTCCAAAACCATGGACCGAAAACCATCGCGTCCAAAAAACATGTGCGAAAATCATGCACAAAACCATAGGTGGGTTCGCCAACCTAACATAGGGTCCAAAACCAAAATTTTCCGGGGCACTGCCTCGGACCCCATAAAGTGGGGTTAAGGGTACCCCTCAAACCCCCTGTTAACTATGTGGAAAGAATATAACACAACCCAACAAATAATACAAAAGGGATGAATTTTCGATAGTTTTAATGAGCCGAATAAGACAAGCACTCGATCTTTTTGTGTAATAATCCCTCAAATCCAAAAATATTAAAATATAGAGGAGGGATAGCACTTCCGATGACTTTAACGATCCGGAGAGGCCAATCGCTCGGCAATCTTTTCATATTTTACAAGTCAGTTGAAAAGAGCTTAAGGGAGACTCGTTTTAGAGGAACGAATGATGATTTAGGGTAGCAGTTGATTCCAGGTAAGGTTTGGAATTATCCAATCACGACAGTGTCGCAAGGATGGTTAATAGAATCACTCTTCGCAGATGTTCCTCGAAAGGGTAAACAATCATGTGGGGTTGAATGATCGGCTAAAAACAGAGTGGAGGTGATGGTGAGAACACGACCAAGGCTCAAAATCTGGCGATAAGGCATTCAAAATGGTTATTTACCCGTTCATTTTTTTTTAATGAGCTTAAACTCTGGGGGAAACATTTGCTCATGACTTATGTTTATTTTTTAACGAGCTTGAACTATGTGCTCAAACTACTTGTGGGGGGGGGGGGGGGCGGGGTTTATTTTTAAATGAGCTTGAACCTAGTGGTAACACTTCTTGCCAGTCGTAAAATAAGGATGTCTCATCAAGATGCCATTTTGAAGGGGCTTGCATCTTTTGAAGCTTTGCCCCAGATCCTTTCTTTATGCAAGCTAGGAAATGACCAGCCTTACGAGTTTAAAGGGTTAGAGGTACTACAAATCTAAAAAATAAATAGTCGCTCTTCGCTTGCATTCAGAAAGGTTTGCATGCTCCCAGGTATAGCAAAAAATTCCTAGGTTACCATGAAAGTTCCCCGTGAAGCAGACCGAATGCTTCCTTGGCGATGTCTACCGAAATAGACAAAGGTGAGTGGTACAGATGCATGCCATTCACATAACTTTAACAAAGGTATCTTATTCCAGCCTAATCCCATTTTCCTGTGAGGACAACTGTGTCATACTAGTCATATATCCTCCGCAGAAACCCACTCTATACCCAAGGTTTCCTTGCCGAAACAGACCAGGGTGCATGCCCCCCGGGTTTCAGTCACATCCTCCTGAATCACTCGCGCTCATCAGGTGGACGAATTGGAGATCGATGAGACATTCCTTGTGTGAAAATACCATTTAGGGATGGTATTTAACTATTTGCGATGTGTGAACCAGGGAATGACATTTGGTCCAGGAGATTGACCATTCTGCCTTCATGCGGAAAACACATTACTCTAAAGAGTGAGGAGACGATGGCTCCCATGCAATAAATATAGTCGCGTCCAAGGAGTAGATTATAATCCAAGGGTCCTTGAACTACCATTATGTTCATGTGAATGATTTTCCTTCTCAAAGTAATGGGCACATTTGGAAGGATCCCTAAAGATCGACTGGTTCCTTTGTTGAAGCCTGTCAGATTTCTCATTTCAGGCAAAAGCGATGACGAACCAAGCGCTTTCCAAGCAATTGAGGAAAGGACACTCAAAAAAGCCCCTTCATCGATGAGGTACCAGCCATGACCATTCTGTAAGCTTGTACAATGATTATGAATGGTACACTAGCTAGTAAACAGGGTCTGCCTAGTAGATTCCAGTCGAAGGAAATGACTAGGTTGCTTGGACGTGGGACCGAATAGATGGCTGGGTAGGACCCTGATGAACTTCCTTCCTGTGATAAAGGAATGGGTGGACTGCCCCCAAGTTCATCGGAGTCTATGTTTACGAAAAGAATTTGAATGGTTTCATTCTCTTTCTCTTCAGTGACGGTATCATTCGAAGATGAACACTCTGAAGGCAAGACCGGGTCAACTGCCGTCTCGACCTTTTAACTTTCGTCTGGTATGGATTCAGAGGGTTCATTTTCAATGATAGATGCTTCAGCTGAAAAAAATGATAGGCCAGCCAGATTTTCAACCAGTGGTGGACTTGACAAGAGTTTTTTATATCCAGGAGGGAGCCGTAGCGGTGAAGCAAGACAGTCATCCAAAACTCTTTTATCTTTGTCAAGGAAGGGACAATGGTGGATGGCGTGATTGCCTTCACACAATTTACAAGGAAATCTTGGATTCCTTTTTTGTCCAGGTGCTTCACTTTCACTGGTTGATGGTGCGCATTTAACATGATCATCAGAGGTTGATGCCACCGGATTGTGCAAATAAGGAGACCAGTCCCTTAAGATCCGCGGGATGTAGGGACAATCTCGGTGATAATGGTATCCATTGCAAATGACACAAGGAGATTTAGGTTTAGACGGTGCGGTGTGAGGATTTTCGCTAGATGATGCTTGGTTGCCCCCTTTCGATTTTGGTTCCTTTTTCTTCTTTTCCTTTTTCTCTTTCTGCTTCTTCTTCTTCTCAGTTACTTGATTTTTAGCTTTATCAGCTTTATCAAGCCAAGAGGAAGGAGGAGAGGGAGAATCAGACGAAGTAAAAGGTTGGGAGGAAACTTTAGTGTCATCTAGTTGTTGACTTGACTGTTCAGAAATTACGAGATTCTGAACAACAGAGGTAGAGAAGAGCTAGCCAAGCAAACCAATTGTCAACCTTGGAAGTGACAATGTGGCCATATGGGGTGCACCAACATCTCCCCAAGAGGAGAAGGGACTAGGATTTCCTCCAAGTGGAAATCCTTGGTTGGTAGACTCCATTTTCTCAACCTAAAGACAAACGAGGGAATTTGTGATGTTATTCCGATTAAAATAAATTTTAGACACTTTGACACAACTTGTTTTTTCAATTTTAAAGAGTTGAGAAAAAACAAAAGATGACTCTAGTCGCCTTCGATTTTTATTGAGCTTGAAGTGACAAGTGATTAAAGGACCTTTTCCTTTAAGGAGTCTGAAAAGGAGCAAAATGGAATTCTCTGGAGATCTAGGCAGAGGGGATTACCAAACCAATCTCAAAACTGCAGAATACTTTTTACAGTACGACAGTCAATCTTCTTGAATGTTGTGTACAGTGCATTGCGATCGATAGGGCGGCAGACACGGCTTCCTAAGGATAAAGGATGCAGCCTATTGTGGTCTCCAAAAATATACTCGACGGTACGTGGGAGCAAAAGTCTGTACTGGCACTTTCCGTCTCAGAGTGGAGGAATCACCCAACCAACAATGAAAACAACAGTTACCAGGTTTTACGACGCCGGAATACGTCTCTAGCCTAGACCTCTAGATGTTGTGCGTTAGGTTCCAAAGCGTTGTTAGATTCATTAAATTTATTTTAAGTTGATCTTGTTTAAAAATTTTCCTTTCAGGTTCACCGCGTGATGTGTATACACTTCCTAAAATGTAGCCTAAGATGATAAACACACGTTTAATCTTCTTTAGGCAATGAAAATCCTAGCTACTCAGGAAAGAAAGTTAAGAATCTTTCAGCAAAGAGCACAGAGCACACACTAAATGAACTGTCCTAAATCAAACCAAGCAGTCTAAATGCAAATTCACATGCATGTATTTGTTTTCAACCTTCTTAATGTATGAATGATGATAAGAAAGCTAAGTGCAAATCTAAATTATTTTCAAAGCGACAATACTCAACAAATTTCTTTTGAAAATGAAGTGAAGGTAAGAGAGACACTTTGCGATTTCGAAATGAAAATTGCTTTTCGACACTTTAAAAACTATTAATTCAAATCATATGCAATAGTAACTGTATAATTGACTCTCAAGAACAATGGGATTATCTTCTAAAACTAAAAACGACAGCTACGACACTTTTAGATCAAGAAACGACAGTTCGACTATGCTACTTTTTTGCAAAAGAGAACTGAAAATGGCACACAATACATAAAAACAATTATAGTTCTTTGCACTATGGAGGTAGAATAATGTAAGAGAAGGGGGTTTTTACATAAATACACTGACCACAGACAAAAAAACTCCTGAATAGGACTGAAAATAGTGAGGAAAAAACCAAAGTATGAAGGTAAAGTTAACCTTCCCTGACCATCGCACTTTTCACACAGTGAATTCAGTATGCAGCGCAGCTACTGCACTCGGGAAGTGCGATACATATAGACTGCCTTGAAGGCAAGGTGCAATGGTACCAGTGTGAGACTTTGAACAAGTTTTTACTCACAATTTGCAATTCAGTTCAGGGATTTAGGCCGAGTAAGTGATGTTCAGTATATGTAAATCACAGGGGTAGATCTAAGGAGGTTACTAGAGCCACCACTTAGGGCAATTAGACTGTTTGTAGATCAATTGTTTAATTCATAAACAAAACCTAAAGATAGACTGAAGCAACATTGATCTACTTTGCATTTGTATAAAAATTGCAGTTTGAAGGCTAGCTGGCTTGGCTTCAGGCTCTGTCTGTAAGTTTATAAAAGAAACAAGGATAAGCTAACAAACAATCTAGTTGCTCCCCAGCAGAGTTGCCATTTTGTTACCGGGAATAGTGTCCACTCGGATGCTATTATTCCCACTAAGACTAGTAGCTATCTTAGAAACAAACAAGTAAAGTCTACTTTTGTTTTGGTTTATGAAAATAGATAAGAGTTGAACCAAGGAGACCAACCTTAGTCTCGCGCTTGATTTCCTTGTTTGATTCCTCTCCTTCATGATAGAGCTTTGCCGCTTCTTCTTCATCTACCTAGCTTTAAAGAGCACCTGTGGAATCACAACAACATACTACTATCGAAGAACAAAGATATATATTCATAAATAACACAGGACCAGATGTGTGTTAACCATATAAATGCATGTATAAGTAAACATACAAGAATATGGAGGAAAACTTGAATAGCTTTATTAAGATGAAAAGTAGCAAGAGGATTACAACCATATGTTCTGACCCAGCATCATTCTCCAGCTAGAAAACCCTTCTTTACCTCAAGTAAAGCTTAGATCACCCAACACTATGAATATACACCAGAAAACCAACAACACTTCTCTACAAGATACAAGATTCTAGCCTCTGGATCTTTGTGATGAGGGATCCATATATAGATGATTGTAGGGAGGTGAGTCATCTTCTGGGGTTTTAATTAGTGTCCTCTCTCTGATAGTTCCTACTTCCACTTAGAGAATGATGATCTCTTACTCATCCCTGGTCGAAAACAGAGAGGCAAGTGTCAGAGGGGAAGCTTCTGAAAGATTCGATGATATTCCACCTCACATTTTGTCCCTGCCATTTGTCCATTCCCGACCATCTCACCCTACAGAGGAGCCATTCAGTATGCATCGCACCCTATACACTGGGAAGGTGATATGCATCATACCCTATACACTGGGAAGGTGATATGCATCACACCCTCTGCACCGGGTTTTCAGTATGGTCCAGTTTTGACCATTTATGAGCAGTTTTTAGTGGAGAACTTTTGGGAGATGATGTAATCAGCTGGCCTTGTTCCTTTAGGCAGTGAAGCAACACTTTTAGGGACTTAGGAGCCCTCAGTTTATGGACATTTATGATTGGGGTTGAAGTGCCCAAAAATGTCTATAACATTAGGGTCAACATTAATGAGTGTATCAAGGGTTTCACTAACTATTACTTGCTTCTGCTCCTCTTCTGGTGTCTTCTTCTTCTCAGGAACCTTCTCTATTTTAGGAGCATTCTTAGTGATTTTCCATTCACTGTGGCCTTGTGGTTGAACTGTTGAAGTTGTAGCTAATAGATCTAAAGGCAGGGTTTCCAATCTCTAAGCCCTGAGCCTATTGAATTTCTCTAATCCTTCTATTCCTAATTTAGTCTTAGCCAATCCTTTGACTTGTAAAAACAGTTCGGCTAAAGAAAACAAGTCATCAAATCTATCCTCTTCATGATCAAATCTGGCGATTTTAGCCTGAGAAGTAACATTATAGGCAACATTTTTAGGGTCATACTGTCTTTTTGGAATAGTTGCAAGATTCAACAGCTTGATTTTCTTAGCCTCTTTCTCTGCATGTTTAAAATCATGCAGGGTAAAGGCACCACAATGAAGGGGAAATGTAGGCCACATATGTTTCCTGGAATCCCTAAGGGTGTTTGACATTCTTGCAACTGTTATCTGATATGCTAATTCCCGGGCCAGTAGTTTATCGAGGACGTATAGAGGAAGAACATGAGATCAGTGAGACTGTCGAAAAGCCTTATATATGTGAATTTCTATTCTTCAAACCAATTAACCACTGCTGTTAGGTCAATTTCTGCTTCCTGAGATATCCTAGGAGTAGGCTTATTAAATAAGGAGTAATGTACAGGAAGAATAAAACCATTACAAATTCTATACAAATGGTTCTTATAATGGGCCTTCCATAGCTCTTTGTGATAGATGTGAATGGGATTGGGATCCTGGGGAGTCCATTTCCATCCGAGAATGAGGTATTCGAAATTAAAATAGATGGTGTCCATTATGTAGGCAGTGAAGTAAAAAGGAGGTATCACCCGAGAAACTATAGACCTATTTCTTCTATATTCAAGTATTTCGATGGCCATTTTATCAGAGAGAAAATTTGCCCAATCCATAATATAGCTGTGAACTGCAACTTCCATTAAAGAAACCATATCTAGTCTACATATCAATGCGCTAGCATAACAATAAGGAGAAGCTAATGAATCTATAGAGTACATACCCGATGTCTCGTGCTTGTGTTTGGTTGGGAAGTGTCTCAATTGCCTGATAGGATTTGATTCAATGTCACTTTCCTTCGCAAAAGCTTCTAAGAATGCTTTATTATAATACTTCTCTGTCTTGGCTAAATGATACATTTGTCTAAGATCCTCTGCTCTAAATGATCCGAACACTTTTCCTTCAGCTGTACTAAACGTGCTGTCTGTAGTTGTAATGCTTTCAACAGTCCATCTGACCACGTCATTATATGGCAAAACTTGGGATGCGCTGCTATTCTGTGTAGGTATGAGCAGGCCAATTCTTTCAAAGTATTCTCTGATTTACTTGTAGAATCTGTTGTAGCTTCTATTTCAAGTTCTTAAGGCTCTTTCACTTCTAGTAAATTATAGACACTCTCCCAGCTTGCTATTCCTAAACTGAGGTAAGTCGTATCTAATATCAATCCTTTCTTATTCGGCTCTAGTTCTTTAACTACGACAGGGGCCTTAGCTTTCTTCACCTTCTTTCCCATATTTTCCGGATTCATAATCTCAGAGAAGCTCTGCACAGACAATGGAGAACGTAACAAAGAAATATTTGTGCTAAAAGCTTAATACGGAATGAAAAAGTTAAGGCAATTCACATATAATAAACTAAATGTAATTAAGAATCACCACGAGTGAAATCCTCAAAGGATTCACCCTTAACTGCGAAATTAATAACCATCATAGCCGCGAATCATAGTAAATAAATTTCATAATTACCTATTGCATTGGCCAAATGCTTAATGATCCTTTCGAGCATGTCCTTTGATTTCCCCAATCAGCAATTAGCGATAAATTGTGAATCGCAATCGGAAGATTCAATGGGTTGGGTTTAGCGTTTCAGACTAATAGCTCTGATCGCAATAAAGGAAATATAGTTAGGCAGGGTATGTTCAAAAAATAGTTTGGTTTATTGATTTTAAAATGTATATTCGCAAAAAATACCTTTTAACGAGGTTTCCTTGAAATGAGTGCCTATCAAAATCGGGGGATTCAAAGTCATCCTTGCTATGTGTTGTGTGATACCTCCGACTGCTGATTGCGATTACATTATCAAATCAGAGGTTTTAATGAGGACCTTTTTTGAGTGCATCATTTTATCATTACGATATGTGATCTTTGATCACTTTATCGCATCAAAGAGTTACTTATGATGACTTTCAAAAGGATATTTCACATTTTATCAAGGTTTTGGGTAATAGCTCTATTGCATCGGACCTTTTGTGTGATATGATTAATGCTAGGCAAGTGGTTTTATTGAATCACTAATTTTCTAAGTTTATTTAAAAAGGGACCCATTTCTACTTAAAGTTTCTTGTGTAAAAAATTTAAGAAATGGGGGGGTTGTTGTACAACACAAAAATTGGCGATTCACTAGAAGAAACAGTTATCTCTGAGAAAGTAATGCAATATTCTAACTTTCTTTATTTGAAAACCTTTGATTATAGAGAAAATCTAAGAACAACTAGATAGTCATGAACTCTGAATATAATGAAAAATGTTTCTGAAATCTCTTTCTTATCTTGAAAATAAAAACATTGTAAGTTCAATTAAGCCTTGATTGGTTGATAAAGATAAAACAAGAATATTTCTCCAACTTAGCTTATATAATGACTCCGTTGCCATAGGTAGAGCCTTTGCTGCCACAAATGTTTATAGTTTCGACAAGGTTACCTTTTAACTATTTAATCATTCATTGTCCCATTCATTTCAGAGTATAATTTCTAAGACTAAATCCAAAAAGATATCTTTCCACATATTTTTTGTATTTCATTTTTCATCATTTTTATTTTTATTTAAAAATATAGAAAGCCACTGTCCTGGTTTGGTGACCAACTATGACAATGCCATTCATTGGTTGTAATTGAACTGAACAAGCTAGCTCGTGATAAGACCCCTTGTCTTATAATTATAGGCCATTACCTTGTTTTGATATGCAGTATTGGTAATGTCAGTTTAATTAGTTCCCTATGATCATGGTAAGCAGGCTCGTAATGAGACCTCTTATCTTTTATACCAACATATTTTAGAATTACACTCTGAAAAATCACAATTTTTGAGGATGGGGTGAATGATTTACTCCTTAAGAGAATATGGATGACAATGTAAGAATTAAAGATGCTAAGTTTGGATAGGCTTTTTTATTTTTTATAGATAACCTCATTTGGGCTTCAACAACTTGGAGTGATTTACAGTATTTTCAAGGTTTGAAAAAATCTTACAAAAATAAAAGAGGTTTTAAGAGTTTGATTGTATCTAATTCCCTAGCACTTCCTTCTTTTCTTTTAAGGCTTCAATTTATCAAAAGTAAATATTAACACTATTTCCTTTAAGCAACTTTAAAAATAGTAAAGGCCAAAAGAAGGCTATTTACAACCTTATTTTCTAGCAAACAAACAAAACTGCAAATGTACACAAATATAATTGCAAATTGAATATTTACAAATAAGAAGGGGTTTCCTCCTTAACTAAATAATTTTTTCAAGATAAGCCCATTGACAAGAAGAGAATCTCTCTTTCTTGATAGATCTTGCAATATGAATGTTGATGGGCCTATCTTTTCGATGATTTGGAACGGTCCTAGCCACATTTTCTGAAATTTAGTGTGTTTAACTTTATGTTCATTGGCTTTGTTCCATTTCAAAACAAGATCACCAATCTGTAAAAATTTTGGGCCGGTGGAAGTTGTATCAAGAGAGGACTTAATAACCTATTGATGTTTTGCATGTGTAATTCTGGCCTTTTCCATTTCTTCTTCTAATTTAAGGATTTGATTATATCTCAATTGAATAGAAGATGAGGGATTCTCTTCAATAAACTACATTAAGGCTAGAGATGGGAGTGCTAAGTTTGCTGGTATGATAGCTTCTTTCCCATACATTAAATTTGATGGAGAAGTTCCTATTTAGGCCTTTTGCGTTATGCGATCTGCCCATAGTGCAAATACTAAAGACTTGTGCCAATTATTTTGATTCTAATCAACAGTTCTCTTGATGATTTTGATGAGATTTTTATTGGTTGATTCTGCTAAACCATTACCCTAAGGGTAGTAGTTTGCAGAGTATTTCAATCTAAACCCTCTTTTAATAGCAAATTCAAGTATGGTATTTCTATAGAAATAAGATGCATTATCGAAAATGAGAGCATTAGGTACTCCAAACCTGGTAATGATGAACTGATCTATGAAGTTGATAATTGCCTCAGAGTTGGCTACCTTCAGAGGAATTGCTTCTACCCACTTTGTAAAGTAATCTGTGGCTATAAGGATATATCTGTGTTGTTTGGATGAATGTGGAATAATTTATGCAATCCCCATTGTTCAAATGGTTGTTCAATGTTGACTAGTTGCAAAGGAAAGGCTGGCTTTCTTTGTCTTCCACTGGTGGTTTGACATGTTCTACATTTCTTTACGTATCCATGGGCATCTCTAAATAACGTGGGCCAATAATAACCAACATGTATAATTTTGTGAGTTGGTGTATCACCTCCAAAATGTCCACCTACTGGACCATCATGTAGTTCCTGCAAGAACTTTTGTGCCTTAGTTTTTTCAAGGCATCTTAACAAAACCGAATCATAATTCCTTCTAAACAACAGATCATCAATAATCTAGAAGTTTTTAGCTTTTAGTCTTATGGCACATTTATTTTTATAGGAAATATTAGAAGGAGCATATCCATTTTTCAAATAAAATATCAAATCTGCATATTGAGATTCAGGATTGATGGTACTTATCTCATTGATCTCCTCAATATTGTTTGAACCTTCATATTCCTTAATGTTAGAAGCTCCTGCTAACAACCTATAAAAACCTTGACCTTTGACAATTTTCACTAGTTTAATGTCCAAGTCATATTCTTGTAATGTTGTAACCCAGTTTGCCCTTTTTTCTCCTAACTCCCTTTGGACTAGTAATTGTCTCATTGCTGAAAATGGGACTATTACTTCCGTATGAGTTTTTAAGAGGAAGGGCCTAAAGTGTTTAATGGATTTGAACAAAGTGAAGGCTTTCTTTTCTACTTCAGAGTAATTAAACTCAGCACCTTGAAGATTTGAACTGAAAAACGATATGGGTGCTTCCATGTTTTGATCATTGATTTGTGTCAACACGGTTGCATAGGAAGGATCGGATGCCAAAGTGTATAAAATGAAATGATTGGAAAAATTGGGAGTGTTTAATGCAGGAGCATTTATAATTTCCTGTTTGATTGAATCAAAAGCTTCCTTTTCTTTATGCCCCCATTTAAACACTGAGTTTTTCTTGATCATGGTCTGTAATGGTAAAACAATCCATGAAAAATCTGGAACAAACCTTTTTACAAAATTTATTTGACCTAAAAATGATTGCATTGATTTTTTATTGTGTGGAAGTGGAATATCAGAAATTTCCTTGATCCTTTTAGGATCAATATAAATACCATATTTTGAGACAATAAATCCCAAGAGTTTACCTTGGTCAAGAGAAAAAAATGATTTCTTCGGATTCAATGAAATCCTATACCTTTTACAGCATTCAAAGATTTGTTTCAAATCATGTAAATGATTTCCTCTTTTCTTGGAGGATCGTAATGTCATCCAAATAGACAACAACCGACTTATTAATTAAACCCTTGAATGCTATATCCATTTCTCTCTGGAAGTTAGCCCTAGCATTAATCAAACCAAAAGACATTTTTTGGTAGGCATATGTTCCCCACTTAGTTCTGAAAGTAGTCTTGAGTCTGTCATCTGGATGCACCAATATTGGTTATATCCAGAAAAACTATCTAAGAAAGACATTAATTCAGAACCAGATACTGAATGAAGAGTTTTCTCCATCGTTAGTAGTGGGAAGTTTTTTTCCACTGGAAAAATCTGTAATTTTCATTATATTAGGAAAATTACATATTGTAGATGCAAGTTGCATATGCTGTATTGTGTCATACAAAATCCACGACGCAGGGTGTTCTGTCATGAGTACCAACAAAAGTAAAAAGTTGAGTCACTTATGTGTCTGGCTAGTTGCCTGTACAAGATCAAGTAGGATCTGTTTGTCAAAAAATATGTTAACTATGTCTATGAGCAGTCATCAACAAAATCAAAGCACTGTATTATTGCCGAATATCGGGACTGTTGTCCCGCTGTTCTCTCTGATCTATGTACGGCTTGTGGTAGTATCTGTATTCTTCAGGCCCCTGCATCTCCACTATTAGCCATTCTCCTCTGGGAAGTAACGGGGCCTCCTTGGATAATTTGTCAGCCTCACTGTTATGCTCTCTGTATATATGAAGACAGGAGAAATGATTAAAAGCTGCCTTGAGAGTATGTGCATCATATAATATGTTGCTGAGTGTGTGAGAATGACATATAGTGGCATTATTAATCCAATTTACAACAGTCATTGAGTCCCCGAAGATATTGAGATTTATATAATGATGATCCAAAGAGAAATGCATAAGATTTCGAATGGCCAAGAGTTCTGCATGATTATTTGATCCTCTGCCAAAGCTCATTTTAATTAAGTATTTATGGTGGTCATTTACGTGAAGAACAAAACCACCCCCACAACCGTTTTGATTTGCAGCCCCATCGAAGAAGGCCCAAGGGTGTGATTTATCGATCACAGGGGGAGGCTGGATCGTCCTCGGTCGAGAGGGAGGGGGGTCGGGGAGTTCTTGATATGCAGCAATAATGTTTGCTTCAGTTCGGGGCCAACACATAGCCTGATCATTGAATATATACCGGTTCCGAGCCAACCAAATATGTCAGGTTGCCACGAGGGGGAGGTTAAGCAGTTTGGAGCCCGGGTGACAGCGATTCTAGTCTGTCCAGGTGATTTTTATATCATCCCAGTTCCCAGAAAAATTAATATGAGCTGATATGTTATTCCACAGTGTGCAGGTGATTGGGCATTGAAGGAAAAGGTGAACAGTAGTCTCCGATGCCGCTTTGCAAAGAGAGCACCAAGATGGTCCATAAATGGATCTGTGGGTAAGGTGATCACCCGTGGGGATGATATCTTTGAGGACACACCAGAAGAAAAGTCTGGTGCGAGGGGGGGCATTCAGCTTCCAAATGTCACGCCAGCACGTTGGATTTGTTTAACACGAGGACAAATTCGCTCCATTCCTGATGCCATTGAGGAGGTAGGTCCAGTTGTTGTGCCGATTTCCAAGCTGGAGTAAATATATCTGTACGCTGTTGGTCAGCAATATGTGCGAAACACCGGATGTCGTGCTCATGTAGGAATGTAATGAGATCTCTGCTGAGAATATGTCTGCCACCGCTGCCTATCCAAGGGTCCAGGCTGATCTTGCCCAGCAATCCGTCATTTATTCTCCAGACTAGATTATCCCGGATGAGGGGAAAGGAGTGAATCAGAGCCTTCCAGATCGATGAACATCCCTTCGTTGTCCAGGTGGGTAACCTAGCCCAATCCAAAATGTTCTGGGGCCAAATGTATTTGTGATATGATACTTGTGCCCAGAGGTTTTGACTGGTCAGAAGCGACCATCCCATCTTTGCAGCGAGTGCCATAGCGAAGTCGGGTAGGTCTTTGAGGCCCCAACCACCCCATTTTTTGGGCAAGGTGATCTTCCTCCAGCTTATCCACGCAAAAATTCTCTTGTCTTGGTTTCCATTCCAGAGATAACGACAGCATAGTTGCTTTAATCATCCCAGAATATTCCTTGGTATCCAAGCAAGAGCCATCTAGAATACTGGGGTGGCCTCTAGGACGGACTTAATGAGAACCAATCTGCCGGCCCTGGACAAGTATCTGAAGCTCCAGCCAGTGAGTCTTTTTCCCAATTTAGCGACCAACCACACCCAATCAGCAATTCTTTGACAGGTAGGTTTTAACCTAAAACCCAAGTATTTAAGTCCTCGATCCAGGGGGAGAATCTCATAGGGAAAAACTTGCAATGCCATTCGTGATTCTTGTACCGAAGTTCGAGAGCAAGTGATAGTGGATTTTGACTGGTTAGGGAACATACCAGTAGCTGCAGTAAAAAGTAGGAGGATCTTCGAAAATGACCTTGAGTCTCGCACACTGCTATCCAGTAGAATGAGAACATCATCCACGAAGAGGAGATGTGTGAGGAAGCATATATCTGAGATGCGAAGGCCCCAAATATCTCCTGATCACTTGTTGAAAAGTGTGCAACAAGAAATCCTTGTTGAGAATGCAACAAGATGATGGAGCTTAGTGGAAAGGAGTCGCCTTCACTAAGTGGTCCCGCAGGCTATTTTTGGCGCAAGTCTATTTTTAGACATATGGATCATGTCTATGGATTGCAGGT
>APFE031493809.1:94061-148339 GCA_000404065.3 Pinus taeda | reverse complement strand
GATGCATCTCACCTACTGCACACGGGAGGTGCGATGCATCCAGATTCCCAAGAGGAGAAGGTGTGATGGTCCAGGGATGAGACTTCAACTTGGTTCTTGGTCACAGTTTGTAGCTTAGTTTAGGGATTTAGGTCGAGCTAATGATAGTCAGTAAATACAAATCATAGGGGCTGATCTAATGAGGCTACTTGAGCCACCACCAGGGCAATTAGGATGTTTGCAAATCAATTGTTCAGTTTTATAAATAAAACCTGGAGATAGACTGAAGCAACATTGATCTACTTTGCATTTGCATAGCAAATGCAGTTCGAAGGCTAGTTGGCTTGACTTCAGGCTCCGTCTGTAAGTTTATAAAGCAAACAAGCTATTTGCTCCCCAGTGGAGTCGCCATTTTGTTATAAGGGAAATATAGTGTCTATGCAGAGCTGCTAGTCCCACTAAGACGGGTAGCTATCTCATAAACAAATAGATTAAAGTTACTTTCGTTTTCCTTTACGAGAAGTAGATAGGAGAGGAGCAAAGAATACCAACTTCAATCTTTTGCTCGGTTCCTTGCTTGTTCCTTCTCCTCTCTGACAGATCTTTGCCGCTCTTTCCTTGACCACTCCACTTCAAAGAGTACCTATAAAGTCAAAGCAGCATAATACCTTCAAAGTGCAGAGATCTACAATCATAAACAATATAGGACCAGATATATATTGACCACACAAATGCATATATTATCTGACATACAAGAATGTGGAGGAAAACTTGAATAGATTTATTGATGTAAAGATTAGGATTACAACCCATTGATCTGACCCAGTGTCATACTCCCAGCATGAAAGCCCTTCTTCACCTCATGAAAAGCTTATATCACCCAACGCTATGATATTCCACCAAGAAACCAACAGCACTTCCTTACAAGATACAAGATTCCAGCCTCTGGATCTCTGGGAGAGGGATCCATATATAGATGATTGCAGGGGGGTGATTCAGCTTCTGGGATTTTGATTAGTGTCTTCTCTCTGATAGTTCTTGATTCCACTTGGAGATTGATGATCTCTTACTCATCCTTGGGAAAATTCAGAGAGGCAAGTGTCACAGGAGAAGTTTCTGGAAGATTCCTTGATCATCTACCTTGCAAACTGTCTCTGCTATTTGTCTACTCTCGCCCATCGCACCCTACAGAAGGGCTTTCCAGTATGCATCGCACTTTTTTCACTGAGCAGGTGAGATGCATCGCACCCTTAGCACTGGGCAATCTGTATGGTCCAGTTTTGACCAGTTCTGAGTAGTTTTCTGTGGAGAACTTCTGGGAGATGATGTAATTAGCTGACCTTGTTCCTTTAGGGCATGAAACAACACTTTTAGGGACTCATAAGTCCTTGGTTTATGGACATATGTGATTGGGGTTGTAGTGCCCAAATATGTCTATAACACCATGTTCTCTCTCCTTCATTTTTCTTAATGGCCAATGTCATAGCACTAGTGTCATTGTCATTACAGCTGGTGTGCATACTCCTTCTTCGATTATAGGAGGAGGTACATTTTATATTCCTACCATTTCAACTAGCATGACATTTTTTGGCTCTACTTCCACTCCTGGTCCAAGTGGGGGCACCCAACTTTATGCTCCTTTCATTGGTACTTTTCCTTTTGAAATTCCAACTAGTGGGATTTGTTGAGATTGCAACAAGATGATGGAGCTTAGTGAAAAGAGTCACCTTCACTAAGTGGGCCGGCAGGCTATTTTTGGCGCAAGTCTATTTTTAGACTATGTCTATTTTTAGACATATGGATCATGTCTATGGATTGCAGGTTGCTGTTTATGGATGATTGATCAAGTTGGAAAAAATAGATGGACTTCTATTTTTAGATCACAGCGAAGTGACTGCTCAGTCTAAATATAGAACAGTCAAATATTATTAGCTCATAATAATATTTAGACTATAAACTTTGTCTTATTCTCTTGGAGCACTTCAGGATGAGCTACGGATGTGGTACATGCAGATCCCAGAAGGAAATACGTGGTTACTATGGGATGACTAATATTTGCATGCAGGACTTCAGTTAGAACTCAAGTGAGTTGAGTTTAGTGGACTGGAGGTGCAGTTGATGGAGTTGTGTTCAGTTTAGCTTTGTTAAACTGGTTGTATTTAGTCTAACTGGAAAGTAGACTAGAGATGAGTTGGGTGAATTAGTTATTAATTAATTCACAAGTTATTAACTCATAATACAACTAATGCATACATCAGTTAACTCAGTTTCATGTCAGTGCATGTTTAGTTCAGCAGGGATAGGTGTTAGAGAATCAGATTGCTATCAGTTGTGACTATAGTTGTGCATCAGATCTTGCACAATCAAGGGATTGAGTATGCAAATGAGTTTGCCCACATATTTTCCCACCTTGTAGCTTGTGCTCACGTGATTTTGCCAAGTAAATATGTGGTTGCCTTGGAATTATCATCAGTTCTTGAGCAGGTATTGAGTAGCGGAGGCAGGCAAGCAGCGAAGGAGATTTGAGCCAGTGATTGATTCAGATCTGAACTGTATTGTGTGTAACAGAGGAGCTGGTACTGGATTGCTTGTGTTAAGCATTGTACTTTGTAATGTTACATGACTCAATCATTAATATACAGATAGTTGGGGTTTTTAGCGAGATGCTTTCCCCGGGATACATACTGTGTTAATGTGTGAATGCTCTTGATGTTTTATTGTTAATGATGCTGCTATATTGATGATCAACGTAGAGGAGCTTATGTATTGTGTATGTTTTCTGCAATAGTACATGATCAGGATAATCTCTGTTGAATATGTGTTAAATTATTCAAAATTTCTACATCGCTTAGCAGAGTCAATGAGACAGCTTAGGCCTTCCATGACCAGTAAGAAGAGCAGGGGAGGGAGGGGGCAACCCTGTCTCAGGCCCCTTTCAGAGTGGAAAAATGGGGTGGCCGAGCCATTAATGAGAATACTGAAGGAGGGGGAGGAGATACAGGCCATGATCCATGAGATAAATGTGTGAGGGAAGCCCATGTGGATAAGGATCATTTTGATATAGAGCCAGCTGACCCTGTCAAATGCTTTTGAGAGATCGATCTTGAGGAGAATACCTTTTAGGTGTCTGGACCAAATAGAGTGAATAGCTTCTTGAGCCAGGCCAACAGCTTCATGAATCTGCCTAGATTCAAGGAAAGCAAATTGTTGGGGGGCAATGGACCTGGAGAGGATAGGTCTGAGGCGATTGGCAATGGTTTTAGATATGATTTTGTAGAGACAATTGCACAATGAGATAGGCCTGTAGTCATCGAATGAATCAGGGGCATCTGATTTAGGGATGAGAGCAATGAAGGTAGAATTGATGGCATGATAGATGGATCCCATAGATCTTCTCTCCTCCACCACTTTCAGGAGATCTTCCCCTAGAACATCATAGAAGGCTGTATAAAATTCGATGGTCCAGCCATCCGGACCAGGGCTCTTGTCTTTTTTGAACCATTTCAATACCCCTTCAAGCTCCCCTGTTGAAATAGGCTCATTTAGTGCCTCCATGTCCTCTTCCTCAACAAATCTCAGGAAGTGATTTGCCACATTGATGATATCAGGTAGATTAACTGCTCGAGGACTCTTGTAGAGGTTCCTGAAATGTGAGATGCCCAGGTGAGCAAGCTTGTTAAAGGAGTCTGCCATATCTCCCTCAGGGGTGGGGATCTTCCAGATAGTATTGGTCACCTTCCTACCCTTTGCAAAGCTATGAAAGAACTTTGTATTATCATCTCCCGCTTGAATCCATAAAGCCCTGCTCCTAAGTCTAATGGATTCCTCTCTTTCTTTGAGGATTTTAGCCTTTTGATTCTCCAGTTCAATCAGTCTAACCTTGTCTACTGCAGATATGAAACCCAATCCCCTTTCATCTGTGAGCAAGCAAATTTCTGCTTCAATATGAGATAGTTGAGCGGTGTCCCGCACCTGTTTCTCTTTTGCCCAAACAATGGATAGATGTTTAATATATGTGAGATTCCTGCAGAATCCTTTTGCAAAAGATTTTGATCCATTGATTGGGTGAGCTCTCCAATATTCAGATATCATCTTGATGTATGCTGGGTCCTTCAGCCAAGTATGATTAAATTTGAAAGGGGCTTTAGGCTTCTTGAAGGGTCCCTGTATTTCCAGGTATATAGGCGAGTGATCCGACCATCCTCCCGAGCCAACCCATTGTTTGTAGTGTTGCAATTGCTGAAGTAGAGTGTCTTTCATTAGGAATTTGTCAAGCCGACGAGCTAAAGCAGCGTCCCCCACTCTACGATTTCGCCAAGTGGGAAGTATTTTCTGCATGGGGATATCCACAAAGCTTGTTTGCTCCAGTAGATTATTCATGAAGTCGGTAATGGAATCTATTTGAGCCACCGATCCCCATGACTCCCTGAACCCTAATGAGAAATTGAGGTCTCCTCCGATAATAACCCGATCTTCGCTCAAAATGGTAAGATGGAGGAGTCTTTGCCAGAAAGATTCTCTCTGGTTGCAGGGGGCATATACATTTACTATGCAAAGGTTCATGCCCAGTTCAGCAGAGAATATGTCAAACCCCAGATATCCAGATCCCCCCCAAGACGATTCCACTCTTATAGAGCGAGGGTTAACTCCAATGGCCAGTCCCCCAGATTGGCCAGCAGCATCTAGGGCATAGTAGGTCTAGCCAGGAGTCATGGCTTGCATGGCTCGAGTGATCTGGTCTGGTGAACAGAGAGTTTCTTGTAGCATGATGATATCAATAGGATCGGTCTCGATGAGCCGTTTCATGGCTAGTTTCTTGGAGGAACTAGCCAGTCCTCTGCAATTAAAGGATAGACACTTCATGGGGGAACACCTCTCGGGGTGTGTCCTGCTCTAAGAACCCCGTCGATGGTGGATTGACGACCTGATACAACCTCAGCCCCTGCTTTCTTAATAGCCTTAGAAAGGTGGGATTTACGGCCCCTGGTGAGCGTGGTACCTACCTCAGGCACAGCAATGCCCAGACCCGAAGGTTTGTTGGGTAGATCTTTAACGAGAGTTCTGGAGCGAAGGAAGTATGAGTGCGAAGGGGAGTGATCCGAATTAGATCGGGGAGATGATTCCATGGAGGAGGAAGGGGCGATAGAGGGGCCCGTGGTACACATGAAAGGGGGCAAAGATATTGCACAATGAACCATGGAAGTCTGAATGGAGGGACCACATACATTCATAATATCAAAAGAAGATAGAATGGGGAGGGAAGGGCTACCCGAGACCATACCAACTTCAGCTACCGAGCGAGCTCTGGTCCTTGGCGGGGAGGGTTGCCGGAGTCCAAGATCGACTGCAGGTGAGGTTGTTGCTAGGGGCAGTCCTGAAGAGGTAGGGCGAGTAGTAATTGGAGATGCTATTCTGGATGGTGTCAGAGTAACCCTGGGAGATTCCTCAACTTTTTTGATGAGCGGGCAATCCTTGAAGAGGTGCCCAACTTTGTGACAATGCCTGCATCTGAAAGGGACTCCTTCGTAATCAAGGATCTGAACCCTGGTACATCTTCCCCACTGTAGGGTGATCTGTTCTTCAAGTTCATCGCGAGTGTCTAAATGAACCAGAATTCGCGCTAGGGTTCGGTTCCTTGATTCAACAAATGTGCGATCATGATCCAGATAGGTACCCAAGGCATTCCCGATCCTGATGAAGACTTCTTCAGCCCAAAACTACAGTGGAAGGCCCGACAAGCGTACCCATATCGGCCCAGCTCCAATCTGTTCGTGTTCCGGGTCAAATAGGGGGGTCCATCTTTTGAGAAGGACCGGGGCCATATCAATGTGCCAGTATCTGGCTAGTACCAGATTCGTGTGACTTTTGTTAGTGAAATGGAGAGAGAACCATCCTCTGGGGAGGACATGCACTGCAGGAAGATCGAATAAAACACCACCCCATATTTCCTTCACTGATTGTGTGAGCCGTTTTGCCGAGTATGCCCTCCCCCTGACATGCCCTACCAGGACAGTGTTTGCCATATCCATGAGGTCACTTAGAGCTGTGGATTCATCGAACCTGATAGTGATATCCTTAGTCGTGGCCTTGATGCACTTGGATTTTTTCTTGCTGGTTCGGGGTGCCAACGGGTGGTCCACCAAGGGATTTGAGATACCCTCCAGTGGGGAGGGTTTGGATGGCTTAACCTTGACGGCAGGGGTTTCAAAGAAACCGGACGGACGAGACCCCGATGATGATGGTAAAGCAGTAGAGGGTACCGGCGGGGTAGATGATGGGACCGAAAAGAAAGTTGAGGAGAGCGGATCGAATGAGGGCGAAGGAGGAGTGTGCGAAGCAAGGAAATGAAGCGAGCCCGGGGAGAGGGGGGGAACCTCGAAGTTGGGGGATTCGATAGGGGACGATCCAGATATGGGCAGAGATGTACTGTGGCTAGGCAACAGGGCAATAGGTGGGTGCAGAGGCTACTCCGGTACAGTCGCAGAAGGAGAAGATGCGGTCAGTTGGCTAGATGCAAAATTAGGGTTACCGAAGATAACCCTATCCGGAAAAGGCTCCTCCGAGAAGTCTACCACCTCAAAATCCATGTTGTCAGCCATCGTTGTCTCCTGAACGATATCCGAAAGCGACGGTTGGAGTATCCAACGGGCGTAACGGCGCTAGAATAACCCTGTGTGGCCACAACGTTGTAGCTGCGATCCTGTTGAATAACCTAACCGAGCCGTTTCCGGACGCACGCCATCCCTTCCATGCCTTTTTTTAGTTTGTTACTTAAGAATTCTATTCCTCAAACCCTGTAACTGTTTGAGGAATGTATTTTTCTATATATTGTTTTCGTAGTGGGAAGTTATCCTTTTGACTAGCTTTATTAAGATTTCTGAAATCGATGCAAATTCTAATGTCATCATTTTTATTTCTGATAGGCACTGAGTTAGAAACTCACTTTGAATGTCTAACATGAAAAATTATCTTAGCCTTTAAGAGTTTGTTTAACTCTTCTTTAATTTGACTTTTTAGGTTTGGATGAATTTTCATCAATTTTTGTTGTACTGGTTTCTCTTCAGATATCGTTGGAATTGTATGTTGTATGATAGAAGTATCATATGTTTTTAAGTGATCATAATTCCAAGTGAAAACATTTTTAGATCTATTCAAAAGTCTTATAAAAGCAAGTCTTTCTTCTGAAGTAAGTCCTACTCCCAGATTGATATTTTGTGGTTTGGCCTCAGTGCTAAGATATATTAATTTGAATCTCAAAGTAGAACTTTGAAGTTTTGAATTAGTAACTTGTTTAAACCTATCCTTGATGTCATATAGATCCTCAAGCTTGACTACTGATTTAGGTATAAAATTTTCCTCAAGTCTTTGCTTCATTTGAAGCTCATGCTCACTCTCATCAATAATCTGGTCATCATAGGATTTATCAAAAGTTAATAAATTCAAATGTCATCATCATGATAGAATACCTACCAGTTATTGACATTGTTTGGAACCAATGGTCTAAAAATTAGTTCAACTGAAAATCTATCAGGGCTGTAATCCTCAGATGGGAGGAGCTTAAAAGCAACATTGGCTAGTAAATCAGCTGTTGCATTCTGAGATCTAGGAATGGGAGAAATATTAAAGGCTAGAAAATGAGATATAAGGTCTTGAACCAAGGACTGACAATGCTTAAGATGACCAGAAAGGAAATGTATAGCATTTCTTACTTTCTTAATAACAATTTCAGAGTCACCAAATACTTTCATATATTTCACTTTCAGGCCTATTTCTTTGTAAAGTCCTTGGATCAATGCCTCATATTCAACAATATTATTTGTACACTCAAATTCTAGTCTATAGGATAACATAGTTTTTTCTCCCTCAGGACTAACTAAAATACATCTTGCTCCTACACCATCATTGGATTTTGACCCATCAAAATATAAAGACCAAAATAAAGGCATATCTATTGTTTTATTTACAATTTCCTCAGCAATATTAACACACCTTGATGTATCTGTATGAGAAAAATTTTCTATTTGAGATGTGAAACTATTAACTGAGAAAGGTGATGATTGAGAATTAAAATTACCAAAGAACGATTTAGATGAGTAGTTTCCAAGAATGTTATTATTGAATGCTATAAGCTAGTTTTCTTACTCAAATTCTATTACAGTGTGAGTCATATGCTTCTCCTAATCGATCTTAATCTGATTTGGCTTTCCCTTATAGGGGAGCCACATATGAGACCAATCGGTAGAAATGTAACCACAGAGTTTCTCAGACCAATCCCTGCTTAGAATTAAACCATAAAACTTAGGGATGTCAGAAATCAATATATCAATTCTCTAAACTACTCTTGGATCATCTGATAACCTAATGGTAACTAACCCCCAAAACTTGAACCATAGTTCTATCCAACTGAACAATATGCACTACAAATTTTTGAGGCTCAATATTCAACGTTGAGCAAACTAAAGCTGGCATTATATTCGATGAAGCCCCTGAATCTATCAAGAAATTATGCAAGTTTCTATTGTAGATTTCATAGGTCAAGAGAAAAGGAGGGGTATGAGAATTAGATCTGTCTCCAATCAACACAACATCAATAGCTTCTACTTTATCAGATGGTGGCTTACCTGTTCCATTAACTGCCCTAGATAGTATAATATTTGGAAGAGGAGAAGAAGGTACTGCATTTAATTCTTTGAGTAGCAATTTCTGTTGATGTTTGAGCTTGCTAAGCTCAAATATAGACATATTCACTCTAGTCTTCTTCATGTCTTCGATGATGTTATAATCCATAGAGTCAACAACTACCAATGTCTTGGATGATCAAGGTTGATTGGAAGATGATGACTGATTTTGAGTAAGAACTGGTGTAAATTTCTTTGTGGGAGCTTTATCTTTAATAGCAGGACTCACATTTTTCTTCTTTTGAGTTGGTTGAATAGGTTTTGTTGATCCTTTACTCCTGGTACTTACTAGGAAAGCTTCCTATTCACTTTCAGTATCTGAATTGGGAAAAATGAAGTCCCACATACCATGACATTCTACAACCTCTTCTTCCTTAGTTTCCTCTGATGATAAGATTGTATCTTCATCTTCATTGTTATCCGGATCTGATTCTGCATTAGATATAGCATTAGGCAGTTTTGATTCAGGTTTTTTGAAGTTTCTAAATGGCTTCTTAGTGGAGGTATCATCTACTTGTTTTTTAATTTCTACCATCTCATTTGACATAGTCTTTAAAACCTTTTGCAGACCCTCCATGTAATATATCTTTAGCCACTTTCTTCTTTGAATCGTCTTTAAAAGTAACTTTTTTGGACTTTCTCTCCTCAAGAGTGGTTTTCTTTTATAAAGCTATTATACATTTTTCAATGGCGATTGCTTCTTTCATATTCTCTGCTAAAGTAGGCTTTGCAGCTCTATCAACGAAGATTGCTATATTCGAAGGTAAGGAAGAGATATACCATTCTCTTCAAACCTCTTCACTAGGTTTTGGATGCTGTAGGAATCTTATTTAAGAGCTTATTAAATCGCGAGTTGAAATATTTGATAGGTTCTCTTGATTCAGCTTTAAGATTTTAGAAATCATTAATTAATGTCATTGTAGACCTATCATCACTGAATTTAGTCAAGAACTGCTCTTGGAAAATGTTCCAACTAGTAATGGATCTTGATGGTAATGAGAAATACCAGGACGCAACTACTCCTTGTAAGGTATATGGGAAAATTCTAACAAAAACGTCTCCTTGAGTAACTCCATTTAAGTTTACTGACAACATAAAGTTGTTTATGTGTTCTTCTGCGAGTATGCCTATATCTGGGTTAAACTTTGGCAGCCATTTTTTGGGATGAGCCGATAACTGACTCAAGGGTGTAGGCATTGAGACTACCCCTAGATTGTTCCATGGTCTCTATGTGATTGTTGGGATACTAATAGAGGAAGGCGCAGATGAAGTTACAAGTGGTTGGGAAGACGAAGTTGAAGTTCGAGTACCCTGTTGAACAACAATATGGAGTGGAGGAGTGGATGATTGACTTTGCAATGGATTAGATGAAATGGATGATGATGATGAAAGAGTCTCATTGTCAGACCCTTTAGGTGCCTTCCTTGCTCTTTTTCTTTTAGGCAGAGGGAATTCTATGGGTTCAATACCAAGCTTTTCACTCTATAGTATGGTAAGAGGATGGGAAGGAATGTATTGCGAAGTCACACTACCTTGAGATAACTCAGATTTATGTGGTGATATTGAAAATCCTCAAAGTTTATGAATTAGAGACTAAACTTCAGGAAGTTCAAGAGTAGATTTATTTAAGATGTTTTGGGGTTCAGCAATGGTTGTTTTCTCAACTTCTCTCTTGGAAATTGGAGATTTAGAATGCGAGGGAGAAGTTGGGGGAGATGTTGAGGGAGATTTACTCTCAGAATGGGCTATGGGTTTGGATTTTCTCGCCATTCATAGTTCATGCCCTCCTTCTAGCACCAAAAATGTTGATGCCTCAAAAATCGTTGCATCAGCATTGGGAAAAACCACCCAGTCTGGACCTTAAGGCACCTCCTTTTTCGTTTGGTGTGGTGGCTCCGACTGGATGTAATGGGACCAGTTTCCCAGTGATATATGAGTTGATGGATGTTTGGTTGGTAATGTATAACGAGAGTGATAAATGCTCTATTCTAAAGTGCAAAAATATACAAAGATAACTAATCTATCCTGGGAATTCTTCTAGCAATGTGATTCTTGATTGTTTCTATTGACAAGTAAACATGAAGATGACTTACTCATAAATAAAAATATGCATTCATATGATAATTACTTTGTTCAATTGGTTGAACAAAGTAATAATTAAAACATTGTCACATTGATCCTAATATATCACTGACATATATATATGAAAGATGACAATTCAAAAACATTCAATAGTGACAAGTTAAAGAATTGTTGTAGACATATACACATCAATAATAGCAAAGTTGATAAATGCTAGTTCACATAGAAAAATAAAATAGAAACATAAATAGTAGAACCGTATGCATTTTGATCTCCTCCAATGTGAATCACATTCAAATTATATCTTCTAATTCGGGAATGCTTTCATAGGAAGCAAAAGCGCATATCTCATAAAATCTTTCTTTGTCAAAATTTAGAATTCAGGTCCAATCTTATAAAAATAAATATATCAGAAGCACAATAGTGCAACTCTCGACTTAAGTCTTAATACAAAATTCAGGACCCTTTCTAAAAACATGAAAGTGTCTATAAATATTACAAAAATAACAAACTATGAAAGAAATATGCTATGCACTGGTATAACCAAAACATAAAAATACGAAATTTATCTCGAAATAGCAGTGCTGCAGTCGGTTGAAAGGATTCACTGAATCGACTTATCTTCTTGTGATCTTAGTTGAAAAATGGAAAGCATTGGCTAGAACTCTAGTTGCTAACTCATTCGAGAGCGTAACTGAGCTGTATATGTGGCATCGACAAGTTCGGGAATCATGTGGTTGATCACATTTGTGAGACACTTCACCGTCATTTGATGACTATGTGATTTTACAAGGAAAAACCAAAATGTTTCCCATGTTAAGCCGTGAATGCCTTCGATCAGTTTTTCTCTATGCATTAGCTCCTGTTTCCACTGTTGTTCTAATTATTTCACCTGTGGGAATTTGCCTGGAGAGCATTCTATTATTAGATTACATAAATACAGACTATTGTTGATTAATTCAATCAAATTATTTGTCGCTGATCTGCTTCTGGATGTAGCTCTCTCAGCTTTCATTAACTAAGACTCCCATTCAAAAAATAGGATTTCTTTATGTGACTCATGTATCTTTGGCAGGTTGGCAACTTTTCCTTCGTTTGAATCTTGCCAAGATAGAAACTTATTTAAGCTTTCATCTACATTCTCTAACTCAAGCCTTTCATCTACTGACTTATCGATCATAGCTACTGAGATATCACATAAAGGAACAACCAACGAGATATTATAACACAAAAGGTCCAACTGCCGAGATAGAGACTTGGTTATCTCCAGGGTTTCAATTTTGAATTCTTCTACCTTGGGATATCCTTTGAATCACTCTATTTGATCCTTCAATTGAGTGATTTGCTATTCTTTTGATTTATTCACTTGCTCGTTCAATAGCTGTAGTTTGCTCAATGCTTGGGATAACTCTTGCTTCTTATGGATGGCCTATTCATCAATTCTATGCTTTTCATTAATTAATTGCTCATTCAATTGTTCATTAAGCTATCTCTATTCTGCCAACTGCTGCTCAAAATGCTCTATTCTTTTTTTTCATTCCACCAATTGTGCCTCTAGCTGAATGATCACTTGATCATTTTCCTTTAATAAATGATTAACCACTGAAACCTTATCTATTGTATCTACTGTATTTGCTCCATCATACTGAGAAAGTTTGGTTAAATCATCGGAGGGATTTATTTCCTCTCTCCATACCACATTCATCATTTCCATCTGAGGAGTCAAAAGAGGAGAGTGATAAATTTTCCTCTTCTTCCTCTGTATTTTGACTACAGCCCTATGCTTAGGGCTGTAGAAGACATCTAGTGGTGGTATCTCTTCTATATGCAAAACAATTTCATCAGTGGGATTTTCAAGGATGATCTCAATGCCTTTATGAAGCTTGGGTGGGCCGCTTGTTCCTACAATTGGAACTATGTTGACTATTGATTTCTGTGTTGTAGACACCTCTGGTGTAGTGAACCCTTGGGTGTTCTCTGGGTTACTGATGATAGAATCAAATTGTTCCCATTCCTTGATCAACTTAGGGTCAGCATTAATGTGTGTATAAAGGAGTTTACTAACTGTTACTTTCTTATGCTCTTGTTCTGGTGTCTTCTTCTTCTCAAGAACCTTCTCTATTTTGGGAGCATTCTTAGGGATTTTCTATTCACTGTGGCCTTGTGTTTGAACCATTGAAGTTGTAGCTAATAGATCTAAATGTGTGGTTTCCAATCTCTGAGCCCTAAGCCTATTTAATTTCTCTAATCCTTATGTTCCCAATTTAGTCTTAGCTAATCCTTTGACCTAGAAAAATAGTTTTGCTGAAAAAACAAGTCGTCAAAGCTATCCTCTTCATGATCAGATCTGGTGATTTTAGTCTGAGAAGTAACATTATAGGCAACCGTTTTAGGGTCATACTGTCTTTTTGGAATAATTTCAAGATTTAAAAACTTGATTTTCTCGGCCTCTTTCTTTGCATGTTTAAAATCATGTAGGGTGAAGGCACCACACCGAATGGGAAATGTAGGCCACATGTGTTTCTTGGAATCCCTAAGGGTCTTTGACATTCCTGCAACTGTTATCTGATATGCTAATTCCCAGGCCAGTAGTTTATCGGCGATGTACAAAGGAAGAACATGAGGATCAGTGAGACTGCTGAAAAGCCTTATATATGTGAATTTCTCTTCTCGAAACCAACTACCCACTGTTGTTAGGTCAATTGCTACTTTCTCAGATATTCTAGGGGCATGATTATTGAATAAGGAGTAATGTACAAGAAGAATAAAACCATTACAAATTGTTCTTATAATGGGCCTTCCATAGCTATTTGTGATAGATGTGAACAAGATTGGGATCCTGGGGAGTCCATTTCCATCCAAGAATGGGGTATTCAAAATTAAAATAGATGGTGTCCATTATGTAGGCATTGAAGTAAAAAGGAGGTATCACCCGGGAAACTACATACCTCTTTCTTCTATATTCAAGTATTTCGGTGGCCATTTTATCAGAGAGAATATTTTCCCAATCCATAATATAGTCATGAAATGTAGCTTCCATTAAAGGAAGCATATCTATAGAGAACTTAGCGGAATTATGGACTCTGAAGAGTCTGCACATCAATGCACCAGCATAACAAAAAGGAGAAGCTAATGAATCTACAGAGTACATACCTGATGTCTCGTGCTTGTGTTTGGTCAGGAAGTGTCACCATTGCCTAATAAGCTCTAATTAAATGTCGTTTTCCTTTGCAAAAGCTTCTAAGAATTCTTTATTATAATACTTCTCTGCCTTGGTTAAATGGTACATTTGTTTGAGATCCTCTGCTCTAAATGACCCGAACACTTTTCCTTCGGCTGTACTAAATGTCTTGTATATAGTTGCAATGATTTCAACAATCCACCTGACCATGTCATTATATGCCAAAACTTTGGGTTGCACTGCTATTCTGTGTAGGTATGAGCAGGCCAATTCTTTCAAAGTATTCTCTGATTTACTTGTAGAATCTGTTGTAGCTTCTATTTCAAGTTCTTCAGGCTCTTCCGCTTCTAGTAAATTATAGATACTCTCCCAGCTTGCTTTTCCTAAACTGAGGCAAGTCATATCTAATATCAATCCTTTCTTGTCCATCTTTGGTTCTTTAACTACGATAGGGGCCTTGGCTTTCTTCACCTTCTTTCCCATCTTTTCCAGATTCATAATATCAGAGAAGCTTTGCACAGACAATGGAGAACGTAACAGAGAAATATTTGTGCTGAAAGCTTAATACAGAATAAAATAGTTAAGGAAATTCACATATGATAAATTAAATGTAATTAAGAATCACCACAGGTGAAATCCTCGAAGGATTCACCCTTAATTGTGAAATTAATAACCATCATAGCCGTGAATCGTACTAAATAAATGTCATAATTACTCATCGCGTCGGCCATATGCTTAATGATCCTTTCGAGTGTGTCTTTAGATTTCCCCGATTAGCGATCAACGATAAATCACGAACCGCAATAGGAAGATTCAATGGGTCGGGTTTAGCATTTTAGACAAATAGCTCTGATCGCGATAAAGGAAATATAATAAGGCGGGGTATGTTCAACGAATAGTTTGGTTTATTGCTTTTAAAATTTATATTCACAAACAATACCTTTTAATGAGGTTTCCTTGAAATGAGCACCTATCGCAATTGGGAGAGTCAGAGTCATCCTTGCTATGTGTTTTGTGATACCTCCGACTGCCGATTGCGATTACGTTATCGGATCAGAGGTTTTAATGAGGACTTTTTTGAGTGCATCCTTTTATCATTGCGATATGCGATCTTGGATCGCTTTATTGCATCGGAAAGTTACTTATGATGACTTTCAAAAGGATATTTCACATTTTATCAAAAGGTTTTGGGTAATAACTCTATTGCATTGGACCTTTTGTGTGATATGATTAATGCGAGGCAAGCGGTTTTATTGAATCACTAATTTTCTAAGTTTATTTAAAAAGGGACCCATTTCTACTTAAATTTTCTTGTGTAAAAATTTTAAGAAATGGGGGGTTGTTGTACAGCACAACAGGAATCTATTAGGTTGTTTCAACCTTTAAAGGGGATTGCATGTCCATGGTACATCCATCAAGTGGTAGGTGGAAAATGATATAGTGATGGAATGAAGTGGGAATTAGGGGAATGCTCCAGGGCACATGTCATGGTACAAGGTAGCTATAATAAGGGAAGCCCACACTTGGGTATATGAGTGTAGGAGGGAGAAAATCATGGTACATGAGTTACCCCAACCTTTATTTTTCCAGCCTTCTTCATATTACTTTTGCCTTTGATTGATTTTTCTTCATAACTACTTGGGGCTCTAGGGTATGAGAGCATGATGTGTAAGATGAAGCAGTAAGTACCCCCTTTTGGGGTGGGGAATTTCATTGGCCACCAGGGGTTGGGACAATCATGGGTTCCTTAATGATGGAGGGGGCTCATTTAGGGCCCATAGGAACCAAGGTGATGGCCATGGATAAGGGGTAGATATCATGTTTGGTTTTTTCCCATGTGCTAAATTTGTATATCGCAGTCATCTTTTGCATTTTCCCACATGCTAAATTTGTATGTCCCAGCCATCTTGTACATTTCCTATTTAAGAGTGGAAAAATTATTCGTTTTCCTTTCTTTTTAGTTGCATCAACCTCTAGGGCATCGTTCCATGCTTGACCCAAGGTGTGGACAAGGGGAGAGGGAGGCTAACCCTATGTGGACCCAGTGGACACGTGGACCTGGATGGGAAAAGAGATGAATGGGGCTAAAATGAGTGGAAGGGAGTGATGTGTATGGTGTCAAGAAGTGGTACCACACAACCAAAATTGAGATTTCCCATGTAGTGCTAACCCTAAAGATAATTCCCAATAAAGGAGATCCCATGGAACTAGGATACAATGCTAAACATGATATTGGGCAGTGGGGCGTACATATCTAGCTCACTCTTTCCACTGAATCCCCCCACCAATCCATGCCCAAAATTTCCCATGACAAGTAAGGACAATTACTCAACTATAATAATGAAAATCCATATCTTTGAGGTCTGGATTCCCACCTTCAAACATACAATAATAATAGATTGGCAAGGGACCACATGGTTGGCTCAAGTTGCAGAGATACTAGAACATTAGCTATTTGGTGGCTACAAGGGGTTGCTAGCTACTAACTGAGGACCATCTATGAAAACAAATTCTCCTATATACACTATCCACAAGTGGTGGGTAATGAAACCTAACCATTGTTAGGTTATAAGTAGTGTTATAACCAAGCCACTAGGAGGAAAAAGGATTCCATTTCTTTCAAGTGCATTTGTTCCATAGTTTAGAAAAACTACTCAGAGATAGAACACAAAAAGAGGAATTGTGCACTGTAGTATCCCGTGAGACACATGCCATAATTCTTTGTACTCACAAACATTTTATATAGAGAAAGAGAGCATAGAAATCCCACCTTCCAACTGGTTTTTTCTCCCAAAAGGGTTTCCTGAGTCAAATCTCGTGTCAAATGTGTGTGTGATATTTTATTCGGTTGTTGTCTATTTTCTACATAATTTTATTTCACATGCATAGTTATTAGCAATAATCTACAGATCTATAAATCTAAAGAGAAATTATAAAAGTATAATAGTGTAAAGTTTCATATTTTAAATATAATTTTATCAAATCTATTGTGACGAATTGTCTCATAGAATATCCACGATAGTTTATGGTCACTAAATTTTTTTATAAAGAGAATTACTATTATTATTTTATAACATGCCTCCAAATAAAGATAATGCACTAATTATATCTACTAAAGGCTCTTCCGACTCATGAAGGAAGTGAAGACTTAGAATTTAGGTTATCTCAATTAGAGAAGAAAGTTAATGAAATAGATGGTAGTCTGTTGAAAAAGATGGATTTATGAGGTTCTCAAGAAAAAATTCAAGAGAAATGGAAAAGAAAATGAAATGAAAATAAGGAAATAATAGAAAATAAAATGAACGAAAATAAGGGAGTTATAGAAAAAAAATATGATTTAAAATAAGGGAGGAATAGAAAAAAATATGAATGAAAATGGAGAATAAATAAGAACGAATATGAATGAAAATAGAGAAGAAATAGGAAAGAAAACAAATGCAAATAAGGAAGAAATACAAAAATCCATGATTTCCATGGAAATCTTCTGTTGGAGAGGTTTCCTAAAAGGGATGCAGAGATCCAAGGAAATCATGAACATAAGGAGAAGCATGTTGTTCAGAATCAATCTCATATGAGGAGTATGATATCACAATTGGAGAGAACAAATATTTAATCACATAACCATATTCATGAATTTTAAATCCATATCCACATCATCAGGCATTCAAGTTAGCACCAAGGAACTACTACATTCCGACAAACAATATGAGGAAGTTCGATGGCATTGATATTGTAACATGGATATTTCATATGGAACAATACTTTTATCTACACGAAGTGGCATGCTTACAAAATGAAATTTTACATCCATGGTTTTAGAAAATGACCAACATGTATGGTATCAATAACTTTTTGAAAGGATAAAGAATTTTGCTATATCTTGGTCCATTTTTATAGAGGAATTGATAACACATTATTATGATATTAATAGAAACATGTTCTTCAATCAAGTGGTAAATATTTGATTAAAAGGTATAGTTACAAAAACATTCAACAATTTCAAAAGTTGAGACTCAGAGTAAAGAATATTTCGGAGGATAATTTGTTAGATCTATTTACAGGAAATTTAAAGGACACCATCCAACATGAGGTGCATCTATTTGAACCTAAATATCTAGAGGATATGTTGATGGTGTTGGACCTGACAACATTCAGAGGATCTCTCTGATATGAAGTCCCAATTATACCTCACACCATTTGGTGTAGGAATCCCGTCCGGAATACGACCCAGTTGTTGATGCAGTGGGTTTTAATGATGTGCCTTGGCTACAATAACTCATAGAGTGATGTATGGTGACTTTGGTGGGAAAAAGTGTGTGACTCTAGGGGAAGTCAAGTGCAATGCATGGAGGTTCTAACACATGAAGGGAATATGAGTGAGTCCCTTAGAAGTCTATAATAGTACACATCTTGAAAGGAATGCATGATCATAAAGACATCACAAGCTAATTTATGAGATAGTTCACAAGTTAATAGTGATGGAATTACACAACAACACACATTCAAAAATATTCGTACCAATGCAAACAAAATATTTCATAAGCATAAGTATAAGTTAAATAACATACATTGCAAACATAACAATAATAGTCCTACTATATTCACAACATATGCATGAAAATGTGTCGGATATGAGCTTTTATTAAGTGAAAGTTCTAATTGTACATATACCATTGATGGATTGCTAGCCCCAATAGTGGAACATGAAGTCAACATCTTATCCTCCAAATAAATATATTCCCTCTATGCTACGAAGCAGCCAAGGCTCTCACAAACTCCCAAGTTCTTGATTCTAATCCTAATCCTAGCCAAAATCTTGGCTCCCAAAATCCATTTACATGAGTTTTGACAGTATATTTATAACAAGAGGAGGTGACTCTTCAACTCCCCTTTGTGACTATTATACTTCCCTCATGAATCTTAAACTTATTTATAAAATACTATTCAATTACATTACATCACAACTCTTCAAATTCCACAATTGACACTTGGAATTTTACTTACAAATTATTTACAAAAGAATATTACAATTTACTCGTACCCATATAAGACAAAATTGGGTAGAGCCAACTAGACAACCTAATAAGAGAAACTAGTTAAGCTTGAGTTTGTGGAAAATATATTTCAACAAATTCCACTTGATGTTTCTCATTTACGTAGTGGTGCCAAGCTTGGTACTGCACGATGACATCCCTAGACTGTGCAATGGTGTCTGGTTGGAAGTGGACTCTAGCCTTCATGGCATTCAAGTACACTGAGTTGGAGCCAGTTTGTGTGTCCTTCTTGAGAAGGAGTAACATTATGTTGATTTGGACAGGGCCACCAATGTACTTGTGCATATTATGTTTGTTTACTTCAAGATCTTCCTTGATGTCTACATGTCTCAATTGTTGTAAGTATTCTTCCATCTCCTGCTTAAGAAATTTTCTACACTTGATCTCCATGAGTGAGCTAACTGATGGGATACGATGTGATTTCACCAAGAATTCCAGGTTGTTGTATAAACATGCATATGAGGCATGAGTGTTGGCAATGAATGAGGCAAGCCGTTTATTACTTTGGATAAGCATTTGAACCTTTTCCTTCTCCAAATCTACCTCTTTCCTTGTTTTCTTTCCCAAGTTAAGTGGTGCCCATTTGTAATTCATTAACACTTCATGCATGGTAGTGATGGAAGCTTGTACAATCCTGAGTGTTTTGACAAAATATTTACACTTCTTCTGTAAGCCATGCAAGTGGATAACTACCTTTTTCATGGTAGCAAGCTCCTCATAAAGACTCTGCATGGTCTCTCCTAGTGTTGATACTTCACCGAGTATCATTGCCTTCAGTTCTTCCACATGGACCTGTGCAAAATTTGCGTTATGTACCTCTTCTCAAAGTTCTTCAACCTCTTTCCTAGCAGCCTACAAGTTATTTTCTAGCGGTTTTTTCTCAACAATCAAATACTTTTTGTTTGGCCTTGAAGAACCTATGAAGGATAAAGTGGTTGCAGAAATGGCACCTGGATTTCCTCTAGTGTCTGTCACAATCGCCCTTTCTCTGATGAATTCAAGAGATGTGAGGTCATCCAGAAAATGTTTCTTCTTCACTTCTACATTATTTTTCTAAAGCTCGTTGTAATTCAGATTATATGTGTCCATAACCAGACCATCATTGATAGGAAAAATTTCCTCTTCATCCCTCAGAGCTTGCTCTTCTAGCGGATGGGGAGATTGAATGGTGACCTGTTATGTACTTGGAATTAGGTCAACATCTTGATTCTTAGACTATGATTCCTCCTCCATATCTTGGATCTCAATCAACTCTTCAATCTTTTGAGCAAGCTCTTTGTCCTGCATTTATTTTCTCTCCTCTTGTGACTGTCCATTCTATTCTTATTCCTCATCTTGTCTATGCATTTTTTCTTGTATTATTGCTTCCTCTATTTTCCTTTCTTATTATTCTTTCTTCTACTTCTCTTCTTCTTGTTTCCTCCTCTTCTCTTGTTTTTCCCTCCGCTTATGTTTGTCATCCAACACCCTTTGTTTCCTCTTCTTTTCCACTGCTATAGCTTCTCTCATAATGATTAGATATTATTTCATCTTGCATCTTTGCTCATTCCCTGGATTATGTGTTTCCAGGAAAGCTAGTGTTTTTTCGATCTGCTAGTCCCACTAGGATTGGTAGCTATCCTAGAAACAAACAATCAAAGCAATTTACAATTTTCTTTATGTATGATAGAGAAGAGAGAAGCAAAGGGACCAACTTGGATCTTCTACTTGACTCCTTGCTTGATTCCTCTCCCCCTTGATAGAGCTTGCAACTCCTCTCCTATTTGTCCTGCTTAGAGAATACCTGTAGAAACAAAGTAACAAAACACCATCAAAGAATCTTGATCTATTATATCATAAACAATGCAGAATCAGAAATACATTGAACATATAATTCCATTCACAAATAAAAAGATTCACAAGTACACAATTGTATGGAGGAAAACTCAAAGAACTTTATTAAAAAAGAAGGGAGAATTACAACCCAACTGTCTGATCCAACATCATCCTCCCAGCATCAAAGCCCTATTCACCTCATGAAAAGAAAGATCACCCAACAATGCAATGTTCTTTCTCAAAGACAAACCATCAGCGCTTCTTTACAAATTACCAAATTCCACCCTTCAGATCTCTCAGATGAGGAATCCATTTATAGATGTCTGCAAGGGTGTGAGTCATCTCTAGGTTTTTGATTAGTGTCATTCCACTTGTAGTTCTTGGTTCCACTTAGGGATTTCTTGGATCTCTTACTCATCCCTGGGTGAATTCAGAGAGGCAAGTGTCATAGGAGAAGCTTCTAGAAGATTCCATGAGTATCCACTTAGCAAACTGCCTCAGACATTTGTCCATTCTCGCTCATCGCACCCCACAGAAGGCCTCTTTAGTATGCATCACACCTGGCTCGTGTAGGAGTCAGTATGCATTGCACCCTGACAGTGGAGCAGTCAGTATGATCCAGTTTTGGCTAGTTTTGAACTGTTTTTCAGGTGGAACTTCTGGGGAATGATGTAATCAGTTGACCATGATCCTTTAGGGTATGAAACAACACTTTTAGGGGTTAAAGAGCCCTTGGTTTATTGACATATAAGATTGGGGTTGTAGTGCCCAAATATGTCTATAACAGTTGTCCCCTAAAGCATGAAGTCGTAAATCTTTTGATCTCAGCTGAAATTCTTTATCATGAGGATTCAAGGTATTCGAATTGGAAGGTGGCCTGTATAAGATATAATACAATACATCATCATCATATTATTTTCATGATCTAGCTGAGGCGGGCATTCCCATGCTCATCTTTATAAATTCATTTTCATATACATAGAACAGATAATCGTCTGCAGTTGCAGATAGGTGATTCTTTATATGTAGAGTCATCATCCCTTAGCTTGGATGATCATCTGTGCAGCTTCTGTGTACATTTGATGTATTTATATTCCTGAATATATCGCAGCCCGAATGGATGAAACTAGATCCGGGTTCTTCAAACTCGTTCAGTATTCGCCCGATGTACAAGTCGATCCATGTGAAGAGATGTTCTGAAGTCAAACATGGAAATACATCGCTTGGTTACCAGCCAATAATGTAAGCTACTAATAGACGCGAGAGGAATCACCGATAATGATTATGATCCTCAAGGTACTATAGTACAAGTCACGTGGTGTAATTATATGATCTGATGTCGAACAACACACAAAATCTTTGGGTCGAAGGCCAGTAATGTCAACCTGTCGCCGGAAATGAGAAACTTGCCATTGAGGCATGTAAGATTCAAAACACTAAAAGGGTTGTTTCTAATTCAACTTCTTGGATAATGAGCTGATGTCAACAAGAAGTGACCCATCATAGGAGGGCCTTAATGTATCCCACATCTATGACACGAAACATAGCAAATGATTTTCTGGAGGTGAAAACGATCTGATGATACAAGGTTCAGGAATGGCGGTTATGAAAATTGGAGGGTGAAGGTATTGCAGTGGATGAGGCATTAACTGGATCGTGAATTCTCTGAATGACTTCTCTTGAACATATCGGTGACTCTGAGATGGATTGTTAGCATTAACCCCAAAATATGGATGGTATAGAGGACCAATGGTGATATAATCGGTGAACGGAATAACCCAAACCGACTCAATCATGGTGATGGAGTAAAAGTGTCATGTTCAGGAGCGACCTGCTACCAATAAAGTTCTTCAAGTTTTCTTCCCCTTTCCCCAGTCATTGCTGACCAATACCTCTTTATTTTTGTCAAGATTGAGGAGGATAACATATGCTTGTTCTATAATTTTCCCTTCGGGCAAACCTGTCGCTATGTTTTAGCGAGCCTAGCGACTGTGAAACTCATTCTTGTCTGGGAGTGTTAGAGTCGGTCTAGTAGCCCTCCACCAGAGATCAAAGCTCTTTGCATATCATAATTAGGTGTCCCATCAGTGTGATCATGTTGCATTCCATTAGGCATGCCATAACTCTGCTGGAGGAGCTTGTGTCTTTTATTCCCCTCTTGTTGGGCACTGCTGGTTCAGGTTTGTTTGAGTCAATAAAGTCTTCAAAAAGTCATTTGTCTTGTTTTAAATTTCCAGGTCTTAGGTCTAGGGTTGAGTCAAATTTTTTCTTAAAAATTCATAAAGGACCAGCAGGCCAGAGGGATGTCCTTCATAAAGCATCATTTCAACAATTTTCACTATTCTTCAGCTAAATTTCCACTTTGTTTTCAAAAACTTTGTTTTTGAAAAACAAAGGTCATCCTCTCGTTTTTTGTAAAAATTTTCAAATTTTCAAATTTTCCAAATGTCAAAGTGTAGCCCTGGTCTCCTTTGTCAAGCACCTTGGAAGCTATCCCTGCAAAAAGTTTTAGAAGAAACCATCAGTTCAACCAATTTTTCAAAGAGAAGAAAACCAAAAATCATAGCCAAAGTTCAAAAAGTGTCAACACTCAAAACATTAGAAAGTGGGTTTTTGGCAAATGTAAATTTAAAGCAAGCCTATAAAAGCACATTAAACTTCATTTGTAACTCATTCGCCTCTCACAAGCTATGTGCAAACTTGCAAAGGCGATTTCATGAGATATTGAGTAAAGTTGGGTAGTCTTGGTAGTGCGCTACGCATTGGGGGTGGCGCGCTATGCGTAGGGGAGGTTCTGACAGTGCAAAAATACACAGGCGCTACGCATACAGGGCGCGCTACGCGTTGGGCAGAGGGCGCTACACGTTGAGTATTTCGCCCTAAAACATGCAGCAAACACCCAATACATTTCTCTCAGCTCAAGCAACATTCAAGTAAGCTCTTTCATGATTGTTTTGGTTAGTTTTTGCAAATTGAATGTAAATAAAAAATGACCAATATTCCATGAAATGAAAAACAAGAAACCCTAATGTTGATGTGTTAAATGCAAGATTAAGTTTGCTAGGGTTTTCAAAGATATGCTACCCAAGGTTTTCCCATGATTCACCCTCAATTTTCCTCTCATATTCATCATCATTCCTTTTCAAATTTCCCATAAAATTTCACAAAATTCCTCCATAAAATCCCAAACCC
The DNA here is from genome assembly GCA_000404065.3 of Pinus taeda. Classification (NCBI taxonomy): domain Eukaryota; kingdom Viridiplantae; phylum Streptophyta; class Pinopsida; order Pinales; family Pinaceae; genus Pinus; species Pinus taeda. Next base: position 124,358 of record APFE031493809.1, on the reverse strand, counting down.
TACTTAGCCCTAAAAACCTACTTCACCCCAAACCCTACACTCACAATTTCCTATGTTTTTTCCCTTCCATAAATTCCTCCTTATTTTCATTTTCCCTTATTCCCTCATGTTTCCCTTTCCCTAACAATTCCCTTGTCTTTATGTCCCCTTGGTAACAACATTTGAATAAAAAGTCAAACAACATACAAAGTCAAACAGCAATCAAGTGTGTGCACAGCCAACATATAGAGTTCAACAATATTGTCTTCAAACCATGTCATAAACCGAATCAGATTATGAGCAGAGTGATTACAGTGGATCAACACCGGAGGAAGAAGTGCCTAGGAGGCATCACAAGGGTGGTAAAGGTGGTCGGCATGTTAGAGAGGAGCCCACCTCTTTGGCTTATTTGCAAGCTTGTCCATTTGCACTATCTTGTTTTCGATACCAATCATGCTTTGAGTATTGTGAGAGGATCTCACAAATTCAACATCACAGGGAATTAGTCCGCTTGTTTGTCCTACATTTGCACAATGGCCATGTAAAACTTGCAGGAGTGGATTTCACACTATCACCCGAGGTTATTGCTCAAGCCACCGGGATACCGAATGTTGGGGAAGAGTGGACCAAGTGCAAGCTACTAGGCAAATTTCATTATCAACCATATATCAAACCCGGATTCGTGAAGAACCTCACTGCTATTTTTCCTTTCAGATTCCTAAGGGAGGAGTATGCACCCTTGATGAGGCTTATCATGCGCTATTTTACTTGTGAGGACCGATTTTCATGTTTATATTCATACCATATCCGTTTGTTGATGCATTTTACCCGGGTACGAATGATGAACATTCCCTTTTTCATGTTTCGGAATATAGAGAAGATGGTGCCCGTAGTGCAAAGGAAGAGCCCCGCACAACAACTCAAAAGCATATATCATTATGCACTGATCGAGATCGTAGTGATGCATCAGCTGGCACAACAAGGTATTCCATGGGAGAATTTCATTTCTCGCGACATCTTCATAGTGCCACATCCACCTCCTGAGATTGTCCATGATGAGGGGCCTTCACAGCAGCCGGACATTCATGAGACCGAGCATGTTGATGCTCCAGCATACGTAACATATCAGAAAGGCCCCAGAGCCTTATTTGCAGCTGCACGACGAGTAATATCTCCACCCGGGGTGGAAGGGGTCTCGTTGACTTCATCAACACAACGAGTACTATCTCCACATCATGTGGAAGGGGTCTCGCCACCTTCTTCAGCACAGGTACAGGTTCAGGACAGGGGCAAGAGGCCCATGATTGATGAGGGCCTGTCAGCAGGTCCGGATACACATATCATTGATATTGAGGCTAGCTCTCCTACCTCAAAACTCAAGGAGATCATCCGAGAGCAAAGGACTGAGAATGAGTCGCTGCACAAGAAATTGCAGATGGCAAAATGGGTGATTAACTATTTAGAGCAGCGCAACAAACAGTTGGAGGATGAGCACGAGCTTTATGAGCAGCGGAAGGTTCGTGAAGACCGGGAATTGGCCCGTAGGAGTCCCAGTGATTTGACACCCATAGATCGAGAATCCATGCTTATTCGGGTGAACACTCACTTGGAGAGGTTGTTGGAAAAATCCAATAGAGACAAAGATATACTACGCCACATGAAGAATTATTATTGGGCCCACATGCACGTGTGCAAGGCAAAAATGAAGGTTCTCAAGAGACGATTGGCCAAAGCACTAAAACGGAGGAAGAGGCCCGATCCACTTCAGATTTTGGCCTATGCCACCTTGATGGAGCATGGCACTCAATGATACACCCCCAGCTCAACATTCAGACAATTTGGAGCAATTTTCGTCATTTTTGAAAATTTTTGTCAAAAACAGGTTTTTGCTCCCAACACGTAGTGCGCCGGGCACTACGCTTTCGTTGGGGAGGTCCATTTCAAGAAAAGTTTGCATTTTTGGATTTTTCATGACAAAATACAGCTTCTCAGTCATGGCCAAGAAATTTCATGGAGATTTGAGCCCCCAAAAGGTCAAAAAACAAGCAAAAAATGACCTTCTGCCACTTTTTGGACACACAGGAAGCAGTCTTGGGAGATTGCAATTTTGGAGGGGCAAATGGCCACCAAATTGAAAAATTCCACTTGGGCAGGATAGTAGACATCTAGACTTTTCTAGCAAGCCCACTTTTGCATAATTGGGATGCAGGGAAGTACCTCAAAATTGGCCTGAAAGGCACGATATGCGTAGAGAAATGGCGCGCTACGCGTAGAGGAAATTGGCCAGTTTTTCACTTTCAGCTCAGGACAACGCAGCTTTTGACCAGTCTTGACTTTTCATGGGATTTTTCACCTTCTATGATGTAACTAAATGTAATTCATGATTGACATGGCTCTTTTTATCTATTCTAGAAGATTCATTCATAAAATGACAAAAAATTAATGAATGAATTGGTTTCCAAGTTTATAGAGGCAAGTTGTTTTGATTGCCTAGTTTGTAGTGCTCAGAGTAGAATTGGTTGAAACAGCTCCTAGAAGGAGGAGCTCGACCCCTAGAGGTTAGGGAATGGTTTGGCTTCGTCTATAAATGTAATTTTTCATTCAGTAGTAGAGGTTGGACTCTTGGGATAGTTTTGAGACTATATTGTACATATTTTACCAGCGCTTTTGGCAAAGGAAGACCAGGGTTTTGCAGCACTACTTGGGATCCATGTGGCTTTATGTCTTGATGGTGTGTTTCTTTCAGTTCTTGTAAGTTATGTATGTGCATCATTATCTCTATTGAATCTTCTCTTATTAAGCAAATGAAGTGTTAGGGTAGAATCCATGAAATTGCCATGCTCTGCCTTTAAATTTGTTTAATATTCTATGTTTTCTTCAGTTTAAGGAGAATCATTGAGACCTCTTGCTCTCCTTAGCCTCTCACCAGTCTGATATATCCATATCACTTGCTTTAAGGCATCAAAACAATTGCTTATCTTGCCCCAAGTGGACCTCTGCAAAAACTGCGCCTCATCCCCGCACCCAAAATTTCCTTTCCCTTGATTTCAACAAAATCACAAAAAATCAATCCTAAACTCTTTGTACTTAATACCTAGCCTAAAATCATTCATCAATTTGGTCATATTGAGCCTTTTCAAATATCTTTTGCCGAGTTCGACCCGGAGAGAGCCCTCTCCTATCCTCGTAGGGCTAGCTACGAGGTTAAGCGTGGTTTGATGTGGCCTTGAGTCTTGCCTTATTTCAGCCTGAGGCAAATTCGAGCGCTAACAGGGCAGACAAGTTTGTTGTTATCATTTTCATGTTTAGAGAGTTTGAAAAGGGATGAAAAGGGAACTCCAACAGTCCTTTTTCGTTACAAGGATAACTCAGTCATTTTCATGTTTAGAGAGTTTGAAAAGGGATGAAAAGGGAACTCCAACAGTCCTTTTTCGTTGCATAATCCCTTAAGTCCTAAAAAGTATAAAATAATATGTAAGGGATGATTTTTCGATCACTTTAGCGACCCGAAAAAGACAAGCACTCGATCTTTTTATAGGATAATCCCTCAGGTCCAAAACGATTAAAATATATAGAAGGGATGGCACTTCCAATTACTTTAGCGAGCTGGAGAGGCCAATAGCTCAATAATCTTTTCATATTTAGCGAGTCCGAAAAGAGTTTAACGTAGACTCATTTTTTGAGGAACGAGTGGCATTTAAGGTAGAAAATTGGTTCCGGGTAATCTTGGAACTTCTCAAAACATGGTGATGTGAAGAGGGTGGCTAACAAGACCACTCATTACAGCTGTTCCTCAAAAGGGTAAACAATCAAGTGGAAGTGTATAATTGGCCAAAAGAATGGAGGTGATGGAGGGAACACAACCAAGCTTCAAAAGGCAGATAGAATGGAAACCACAAAGGTTATTTACCGAAGGTGGGTTCATTTTTTAACAAGCTTTAACTTTGGGGGAACATATGCTCAAAGGCCGATTTATTTTTTAACGAGCTTGAACCTTGCGGAAACATTGCTCATTGGTAGGTTTATTTTTTAATGAGCTTGAACCATGTGATAACATTGCTCATTGGTAGGTTTATTTTTTAACAAGCTTGAACCATGCGATAACATTGCTCATGTTTTCTTTTTATGTAAGCTAGAAATGACCAAACTAAAAATCTAAAAAAACTAGAAGGCTAAGGAATTACTGAGGCTAGGTAGGATGGTTTCGTCCACGGAATGGTTCAAACACTTCCTTTGCTTCGTCTGCGGCATAGACGAAGGTGAATGGTGGATCAGATCGATCACCTAACCTAAGAAGTTGAAAAACTAAAAAGCTAAAAAATCTAAATAGCTAAAAAAATGAAATTGGTCGCTTTTTGCTTGCATAAAAAGGTTTGCATGCCCCCAAGCATCGAGAAAAGGAGAGTCTCCAGGTAACCATATGGAAATCACTGCGGTTAAGCGGGATTTCTTTTGTCAGCAGAGCCAAAGAAACACTTCCTTGGCTTTGTCCATCAAATAGACAAAGGTGAATGGTTTGAGATAACACTTCCAATAACATAACCTATAGGGAAAACCTGTGTTTTTAGCTGGTTTCATCTCAAAATAGACAAGGGTGCATGCCCCCTAAGCTTCGTTACATTCACCATACTACTTTCGGTAATTAGGTGGACGAAATGAAGGTTGAAGAGACACTTTTGGTGCAATAGGACCATTTAGGGATGATGTTTGTCTTGAATCTATGCTTGAACCAGGAAATGAAAGCTGGTCAATAGTGACAATTTTGCCTTCATGCGGGAAACATATCACTCAAAAGAGTGTCGAGGCAAGAGCTTCCATGTTGTAAACATAGTCATGTCCAAGGAGTAGATTGTAATCTAACGATCCTTGGACTACCATCACGTTCAAGTGAACGGTTTTCCTTCCCAAAGTTATCAACAACTTAGGAAGGATCCCTAACAGTCGACTGGTTCCTTTGTCAAAGCTTGACAAATTCTGTGTCACGGGCATAAGCGATGGTGAACCAAGTGCTTTCCAAGCAGATGAGGAAAGAATACTCAATGAAGCCCCTTCATCTATGATAGTGCCAGAAACGATCATTTTGTAAACTTGTACTATGATCCGGAATGATACATTAGAAGGAAGACAGGATCTTGCTAGTCGATTCCAATCAAAGGAAGCGATTAGACTGTTTGGAGGGGGTACCGAATAAGCGGTTGAATGAACCCCTTGAACTAGGGAATTTTCCTCCTGTTGTAAAGGAACGAGCGGATTTCCCCCAAGTTCATCAGAATCTGTATTAACAAAAATAATTTGAACGGTATCATTCTCATTCTCTTTGGAAATTGTATTATTTGAAGGTGGACCTTCTGAAGGCAAGACTGGGTCGACTGCCATCTCGACCTGCTGACTTTGGTCTAGTATGGACTTAGAAGGTTCATTCTCAATGATAGGTGTTTCAACTGATGATTGAGTTATGTCAGTCAAATTTTCAACTAGTAAAGGACTTGAGGTGAGTTTCTTGTATCCAGATGGAAGTCACTATGGTGAAGTAGGATGGTTACGTAAGACTCTTTTGGCCTCATCCAAAAAAGGACAACAGGGAAGGTGATGGTCCCCTTCACATAATTGGAATTTTGACCTTTCGTTTATGTCCAAGAACTTCATTTTCACTAGTTGATGGTGTGATGTCAACATGATCGCCAGAGGTTGATGACACCAGACGGTGTGAATGGGGAGACCATTCTCTGAAGATCTACAAAATGCAAGGACAATCTCAATCAAAATGGTTTCCTCTACAAATTACACAAGGATATCTGGGATATTTAGTGTGTGGATTTTTACCAGATGATTCATGGTTCCCCCTTGCTTAGTTGACTTCGAATTCTTCTTTTCCTTCCCTTTCTTCTTCTTCTTCTCAGCTACTTGATTACTAGTATCACTATTTTCACCAAGTGAAGAGGAAGAAGGGGAGGGAGAAACAAACAAAGTAGAAGGTGAAGGGTCAACTTCAGTATCAAATGGTTGCTGATTTGATTGTTGAGGAATCACGGTGTTTTGAACAATAGAGGTTGATAATAGCCATACCAGCAAACCAATTGTGATTCTTGGAAGGGACAATGTGGCCATATACGGAGCACCAATATTTCCCCAAGAAGAAAATGGACTAGGATTCCCCTCAAGAGGGATTCCTTGATTGGTGGACTCCATATCTCAACCTAAGACCAATGAAGGAACAGGGATGTTATTCCAAATTAATAAATTTTAATGGCACTTTGACGCAACTTTTCTTTTTCAATTTTTAAGTCGAGAAAAATCTAAAGATGACTCTAGTCTCCTTCGATTTTTAATGAGCCTGAAGTGACAAGTGCTCAGATGGACCTTTTCTTTTAAGGAGTCGAAAAGGAACAAAAGTGACTACTCTGGAAATCTAGACAGAGGGATTACCAAACCAATCGCAAAACTGCAATATACACCTTGGTGATAAATTAAAGAGAAATTACCAAGGACTTATGTACAGCAGTCAATTTTCCGAATGTTGTGTTCAGTGCATTGTGATCGATAGGGTGACAGACATGGCTTCCTATGGATAAAGGATATAAGCCTATTGTGCTCTACCAATATATACTCGACGGTACGGGGAGCACAAGTCTGTGCTAGTACTTGTTGTATCAAAGAGGAGGAATCACCCAACCTTCGATGAAAATTATAGTTACTAGATTTTATGACACCGGAACACGACTCTAGTCTAGACCTCTAGATGTGTTGCGTTAGGTTCCAAAGCGTTGTTTAGTTCATTGAGATTTATTTTAGAGTTGATCTTGTTTAGAATTTTTTCTTTCAAGGTTCACCGCGTGATGTAGATTTAAAATTCCTAAATATGCAATCTGAAATGAAAAACAATCGTTGTTTATTTTTAGCAATGAAAATCCTAGCTACTAAGAAAAGAAGATTACGATTCTTTCAAACAAAGAGCAAAGAGCACACACTAAATGCACTTTTCCTAAATCATTTTTCGCACACAGTCTAAATGCAAATGCAAATGTGTGTATTTTTTTTTTCATTCCCCTTAATGTGAAGAATGCCAAAGAGGAAAGCTAAGTATAGATATGAACTATTTTCGTCAAAGTGACATTTCTCTCTTCAAAATGAAAGGAGGACGAAACAACACTTTTCGATTTCGAATAGAAAAATGCTTTTGACACTTCAAACATTAACAATTCAAATCAAATACATGACAAAAAAGTTCAATCGACTATCTAGAGAAGGAAGACTTTACGACACTTATCTTTTTTGACACAAAATGATAGTCACGACACTTTTTGCACCAAAACGACAGTTCGATTTACACAACTTTTCAACGAAGGACTATAAATGATGGACAAATACATAAAAACATTTACTAATACTAATCAATGGAGGGTGATCTATGTAATGCAAGGAGGCTTCAACAATGAGATACTGTTCATAAGCAGCAAAACAATCAAACAGAGCTGAAAACAAGGAAAAAAACCCAAATTTCAAGGAGAGAAATAGGATTACTTAATCATCACACCTATGCTTCACAAAAATAGGGATGCATCTCACCTGATACACATGGGAGGTGTGATGCATACTGGCTTCTAGTTACAGACAGTGCGATGGGCCAGGGAGCACAACTGGGATGGGTTTTGGCTCAAATTTGCAACTACTTTCAGTGAGTTAAGCTGGACAGTAAAGAAAAAAGTACGGGGACATGATCTTGGGAGGTTAATGAGCTACCAAAAGGGAATCTAGAATGTTTATAAGTTAGGTGTTTAGTTCATAAACTAAACTAGAGATTGACTGAAGCAACATTCATCTACTTTGTAATTGCAGAGCAAGAGAAATTCAAAGGCTATCTGGCTAACTTCAGGCTTCGTAAGAGTTTATAAAACAAACAATAAATTAAAAACAAACAAACTATTCATTCCCTAGCGGAGTCACCATTTTGTTTCCGGGAAAACTAGAGTCTTTTTGATCTTCTAGTCCCATTAGGATTGGCAGCTATCCTAGAAACAAACAATCAAAGAAATTTGCGATTTCCTTTATGTATGATAGATAAGAGAGGAGCAAAGGGACCAACCTGGATCTTTCAGTTGACTCCTTTCTTGATTTCTCTCCCCCTTGATAGAGCTTGCAACTCCTCTCCTACTTGTCCCTCTTAGAGAATACCTGTAGAAACAAAGTAACAAAACACCATCAAAGCATCTCGATCTATTATATCATAAACAATGCAGAATCAGAAATACATTGAACATACAATGGCATTCACAAATAACAAGATTCACAAGTACACAATTGTATGGAGGAAAACTCAAAGAACTTTATTAAAATAGAAGGTAGAATTACAACCCATCTGTCTGATCCAGCATCATCCTCCCAACATCAAAGCCCTCTTCACCTCATGAAAAGAAAGATCACCCAACAATACAATGTTCTTTCTCAAAGACAAACCATCAGCACTTCCTTACAAATTACCTAATTCCAGCCTTCCTTACAAATTACCAAATTCGCGTCTGGGGTCGGACGCGAATTGTTTACCCAAATAAACATGGGAAAGGATGGGGAGATCTATGCTATAGTGGTCTCTGATTTAGTTAAGGATGGCGAATCAATAGAAAATCATCCCCATGGGAATATTGCAGGGAGTAATGATTGATATTGAGGGCGTGAGTGCACTAGCTGATTTTTAAGTAATAGAGATTGTGAATGACAACAATCCCTACCCCACACTCCTTGGGATCGATTGGTCCACTAACATGAATGGGTTAATAAATTTGAAGAAGTGGTAGATGATATTTGAGAAGAAATCACTCTGCGTAGTGGTACCCCTAGACCCTATAGAAGGACCACACTATACTGAACTGGTTCGCGATTATGAAAGTGATGATGATTTGGACAAGTTTACAAGATAATGGCACAAGATCAGGATTGGATGAATCTGACAGTAGATGGGAATATTGCATGGGACCAAGAGAATTCTTGCACATCATATTCATATGAAGAGTTGGAGGATTGGCAGAATTGACTACATGAAGTATCTAGGCTACATTGTACTACGATGAACAAGTTGTTGCATTGTGTATCATCAGAGGTAAGAAATCTACCTTGCTACGATGATTTAACTAATGTCAATCACGTTTTGGATGCATTCGAAAGAGAAGTGCCAGAGAAAAATTCCTTCTAGGCCTTGGATTGGGCGTTGCACGCTATGCTTATGAGATGGTGGGGCACGCACAAGGACAATTTTGATGATTGGCGCGTGTACAAAAAGATGATGAGAGTGTGGTTCGGTCACCCACAAGTGTGGCTAACAGAAAAATATGATGGGAGGAATGAGCCGCATGACCATTTGGCGAAATGGACTGAACTGTATGGAGTGGAGCCTTAGTTGGAGTGGGTACATCTGTTTTGTCATACCTTGGATGTTATACCGATGAATTGGTACTTGGAGATAGAGCTCCGCCATGGCACTGAAGAATGGGATGTTTTGTGCCAAGGATTTTTTATGACGTTTAGCTTTGAAGATGGGTTTAAATGTATTAATGAAGTGTTGCAAGAGGACAAGGCAAGGATCTTCAGGATAACGCAGGATCATCTAGATTTGATTCAACCTGATTGGACTACCCAGTTGAGCCACAGACTGGAGTGCTACAATGTGACAATGGACGAAAAAGACGAAGACCCGAGGAAGATTAACATTCCAGAGACTGAAGGTCACTGCAAAGTTGAAGGACCGCAACTAGAGAATCCAGACATCAATGAGCCACTCAAAACTAGAGAGGTGAACATTGGCACGGAAGCAAAGACGAAGTTTGCAAATATTAGGGACTACTGGGATGACCCAATAGTAGATAAGGTTGTCGAATTGCTCGACGAATATCAGGATTTGTTCCCTACGAAGTTTTCAGATCTCAAAGGGATAGTAGGGGACTTTGGTGTCATGAACATCACTCCAAAACCAGATGTGAAGCCAATTAAGAAAAGGCCTTACTGCCTCAACCCAAAGTATAAAGAAAGGGTCCGCTTGGAGTTGGATAAAATGCTTGCAGCATGCATCATTGAACTAGTAGAAGAGTCTGATTGGGTAAGCCCAATGGTAGTTCAGGACAAGAAATAGAAGGATGAGATATGGATATGCGTAGATCTCAGGAAGTTGAATGACGGTTGTGCATGATCCTTTCCCAACTCTATTCACCGATGAGGTGCTAGATAATGTTGGTGGCCAAGAAGCATATTCATTTACTTATGGGTTGTCAGGGTACCATCAGATCAAGATCGCGTAGGAAGATAGAAGTAAGAAGACCTTCACGACTGAATGGGGATGCTTCTAGTATACTCTGATGCCTTTTGGGCTGAAAAACGCGCCGACGATCTTCTCACGCATAGTCATCGCATCCTTCAAAGATTTCATTCACAAATTTCTGGAGGTATACTTTAATGGTTGGACAATGTTTTGCCTTGTAAAGCGCCATGTAGCAAGTCTATGCTTGATGCTGGATAATAGCCAGAGGTACTAGATTGCACTCAATCTGAAGAAATTTTTGTTCTGTGTCCCTTTTGGGATCTTGATAGGTCACATGTTATGCAAAAAAGGCTTGATGGTAGACCCTACAAATATTGCAGTTATAATCAATTTGGAGGCACCAAGAAGTGTGAAACAACTGCATGCAATGTTGGGGCATATAGGGTAATATTGAAAGTTCATCAAAAGCTATGCCCAGATTACTGCACAAATGGAGAATTTGTTAAAAAGGATGCTAAATTCTACTGGAATGAAGAATGTAAGAGGAGCTTGGATGTACTAAAAGAAAAAATGGTCACTGTGCCAATCCTAGTCTTCCTAGATTGGAAGAAGGAATTTGATGTGCATGTGGACGCGTCATGTATTGTGTTAGGAGCAGTACTGACACAAGCTAATGAGGGAGAATTGGATCATCCTATAGCTTTCACAAGTAGGAAGCTATCTAAAGCTGAGAAGAATTATTCAATGAGAAAGCACGGAGGTCTGACTATGGTATACGCTCTCCAGAAGTTCAGACACTACTTGCCAGGCAGACACTTCAAGATGTATATAGACCATTCTGCATTGAAGTACTTAGTGAACAAGCATGTGTTGGGGGAACAAATATGCAAATGGTTATTTTTGATTTAGGAATATGATTTTGAGGTTATTGTGAAACCAGGATGATTGAACGTCGGACCAGATCATCTGTCGTGCATTGAAACAAGAGAGGAGCCTAAAAATTTGGAGGAAGGAGTATCTAACATGCAAATCTTTGTTGTGTGCATCACGAGCAGTCACTTTGAATATATTATACACTTCTTGATGACAAGAATGACTCTAGAAGGACATACTAGCCAAAAAAAGAAGGAATTGGTGGTGCGCGTGACAGACTGTTTTGTCATTGCAAGGCACTTGTATAAAATGGGATCAGATGAAATACTGCGAAGTTATGTGCCAGAATTTGAATGAAACAACATCCTTATTGAGGCTCATGGAGGAGTCATGAGAGGACATTATGTGGGAAAAGCAACAACACAGAAGATTATATGCGCTAGGTTATGGTGTCCAACACTGCATAAGGATTCAAAAGTGTATTGGAGGGCATGTGATGCATGCCAAAGGACTGGCAAACCATCAAAGAGGGATGAGCTACCTCTAAATCCATAGATATCGTTATAGCCATTTGAGAAGTGGAAAATTGCATTTGTAGGACCAATTTATCCTCCAGGAAAGAAGACGGATGCGTGGTACATCATCATCGTGACTGAGTATTTAACTAGATGGGCAGAGGTGCAACTTGTGAAGTACTATACAAAAGCAATAGAATAAAAAATCATCTTTGAGTACATGCTGGCGAGGTTTGGTTGTCTGAAAATTTAATGGGCGATCAAGGTTCGCATTTTCATAATGAAACGATCAATGCATTGACAAAGGAATTTCAGGTTTACCATCAAAATGGTACGCCATATCGCCCATAGGCTAATGGAACAGTAGAAGTGTTTAATAAGATATTGGAGAGTGCACTGACAAAGGTTTGCAATGCACTAATAAATGACTGGGATGTGCATGTACTCATGGTGCTATGGGCTTACAGAACAAATTGTAAGAATTTGATTGGAAAAACGCCTTTCAGGTTGGTTTATGGTGTTGAAGTTGTCATGCCAATGGAATACATTGTACCTAGTCTACGCATAGTGGAATTCATAAGAATGGCAGATTGTGGAGCCATAGAAGAAAGGCTCGCACAACTAACATAACTGGAAGAAGATAGGTTTTTGGCTAGATTCCATCTGCAAGTTCAAAAGGAGAGTGAAAATGCATGGCACAATCGGCACATCAAACTGTGCACCTTCAAGGTAAATGATTTAGTGTTATTCTATGACAGCAAGTTTGATAAATTTCTAGGAAATTTTGGATGCATTGGTTGCGGCCCTATGTCATCAAGGAGATTATAGATGGTGGAGCCATTTAGTTAGTGAAGTTGAATGGAGAGCCATTTCCAGGGAAGGTGAATGGTAGCTAATTGAAGCCATACACCGAGGATTCGGCCATATGACTATGTGGTGGAAGCACAGTCTTAGCACTCCAGGCAGATGAAAGGAGGCACAAGACTATAAAATGCATTTCTTTGGTTGGAGAGCTGTGTGAATGGGGAACTGCGCAGAATGGAGGGATGTCATAGTGTCAGCAGATGCGTGAAGGGAGCTATGCTATTGAAGGACAGACCACGCAAGGTAGCCAGAAAGTGACCGTTATGGTCACTATTCATGATTTGACAGTGGGAAAATGGCTAAATGGAGCAGGGAGGGGAGGGGGGGCGACAATTAAGTCAGAATTTAAAAGAAAAAACTTTGAAAATATGTCGCCACTCTAGAATTTATGAACAGATTTTGGGGGGAGTGGTCGAATTAAAATTCGAAATTGCTATAAATTACAGATGGTTTCCCAACAAAAAAAACTTGGCATTCTTATAATTGAGGTGTTGAGCTCCCAGGCATGCATGAACCTTGAATGTTTGTAGGTTTTGGTGGGGAGCTTAGTGCTTGAGAAATGGCGAAGGAAACTCAGGAGCTCTTAACTGGCATCATGTCGGCACCCGTGGAGACCGCAAGTGTTGTAGAAGCGATGACAGCTGAGGGAGCTGCCCTGGAGGTAACGAGTGTAGAGGTACCTGCAAAAGTACCCAAATCGCCAAGGTCACCCAGGATGAGGCCTACGCCAACTAGAGAGGGTCCAAAACCAAAGAAGGATAAGAAAAAAGTGGCACAACCAGTGTGCACGTTGCCTAGAAAATACCTACAGAAAGAAAAGCCCACTGCATAGGAGAAGGGCTAGGTAGTAAACCTAAAACCTGACGAGGACATAGAAGACGTCAATCTCACCATGGAAGACATTGATACGAGGGCAGAAGAAATTGACATTGAGGGGGAAGACCTTAACTCCAAGCTGCCAGCATACATCCCTCCATGCCGAGGAAAGGTGAAGGTCCCCAAGGACCTTGATTAGAGAAAAATCACATGTTTCACACCGTTGCTACTAGACAAAACTACATTTGAAGGTCTGTGCTTGGCACACGTCCCTCATTTAAAGTTGGAGGATTAGGATTTGATATATACAGAGTGCTTTCCCCACTTGGCGACCAATACATTCATGCACCACATCTTCTATAAAGACTCTAGTGTGACCGCGTTGGAGCTGAGATAGTGGATAAAAGCTGTGGACAAGGTAGGACTACTGACCCTACTATAGGTGCTGCATTACAACTGTGTGCCCATAACTTTGATAGTGATCAAACAAATATTATGATTGGTGCATGATGGTTTCCTATGGTTAGGAAAACTGATATTGATCATTGACATGTTGATCCACTGGATCACTTTTCTCCCGCATTCAGGCTTGAATCTAGCCATGGCATTTGGTGGAAAGATTGGTGAGCATGACCTCACTGAACGAATGAAGGACAAGTTCAAGCTTGCCAAGAAGCTGTGTGGATACTCCATTTCTAGCATAACTAACCCCATGGTTAAAGTAGCCACTCATATCCTAGCGGGGAAAATAATGAGGAAGTGTCACACAGATGAAGTGCCGTCACCGGTTGTGTCTTTAGTGGCCCAGTGCGTGGAGGGCATACAATTTAACTGGGCACACTAACTTTGCTATGAGTTTCTTGTGAACTGCAGAGAAGTGCAAGACCAAGGAAAGACCTTCCATTATGCATGGCTGCTGCTGTCAGTTGTACTGGTGGCATGGGATTACCAAAGGATAGTCAGTTCCCTCCAATTGCAACGGAGCTTCCAGAAGCAGTGAAGTTCACTTCGCTCTGGGCCAAAAAGGACCCCCAAAGGGTCAAGGACAGTAAGATATTTTGGATCCTCATGGAATCAAGCATCCGCACCATAATAAACTGCAAGCCATGGCTCTCACCAACTTCCTTTGAGCAGTTTTCTGAGCATGTGGATTTCAAGGCAAACTTCCACTGCGTTTCCATCAGAGTGCAAAAGGACCCTAGGAAAAAATGTTATGATATTCCATACCTAGCAACGGATGATGCAATCATCACAGTCCTGGAGAATTGGAAACTAGAGTGGCATACAACTTCAAACTTATCAGCTAGGTCTAGTAAGTCTGCCGTAAAGCAAAAGAAGGAATAGGCTAGGTTAACGGTGGAGCAGTTGGCCGAAATAAGGAGGAAGTTGAGGACAAAGCCAAAGTAGAGCGCGCTGCCAGAAAGTAGGTAGAAGGGGAGGAAGAAGAGGAAGAATGAGACTTTGTTAGGAGTCATAAGTCACCTTCTCCATAGACAGAGGAGGAGGAGAAACACCCAGAACAGGGATGAGCAAACCTGAAGACTAATCCATTCTAGGTAAGCGCACAAGGGAGCAAGAGAAAGTAGGGCTGCGGAAGAAGTCCAAGGCCAACAAATCATGCCTTGACCAAATCACCTTGATAGAGGGTGATTTGAATGACATCATAGATATAGTATGGGACGCGACTGTGGAACTGCTGTAGCAGTTTGAATAAACAGGCCTTGGTTGCCATTCAAATGGGTCTGCGTGAGTTGCAGATCCAGGCTACTCAGGTGCAAACTAGTGTAGGGAGGGGCAGCACGGCGTCGAGCAGTTTGGCGCCTGGAACCTCATATGCAGCAGAGGTGGTCCGCTCAATGGATCCTCACACCGTCACACTGCCGGATGGAGCATTGACCGCAGAAACGGAGGCTGACATGGCCACTATTAGTGATCTCAAAAAATTTGGGTTAAACTTGGCCGCGCTTCCAAGTGAAGCCCTTCACACCCTGCACAACAGTGTGATCGTGAAACTTCAGGCTTGGGAGCAACACGCCTTGAATGTTATTAGTGATCAAAAGGTGAATAATGCCCAGATTTTCATAGAAAATACATCCGTGATTGATCTTCTTAAGAAGATCACAGAGAAGAATGAGCACACAACAATTGTAGTGGCTAAGGCATGATGGACTATTCCAAAGCTGAACATCCCAAAAGATGCGCTAGTTGATGCAAGAATCCAGAAGCTTGTTGCAGGTGTGTGCGATGCATGGATAGAGCTAGATAAGGTTCAGTTTGAAAATGAGCCTTAAGATCACAGAACTTGAGTTGAGGGCCCAGCCTTCGACTCCACAAGAAGTCAGAGAGCAGTGCGAGACCATTGTCAAAGATGTCATTGCAACTTTCGATACCACAGTGAAGGATTGCACTGTGCTCTTCGAGCAGGCGCTCGAAGTAGTTACCAGTCTGCAAGAAGATCCCAACCTGTAGAGGCTAGAAACTGAGGCAAGGGAGCTACAACAGAGGTATGACGAGGTTAAAGTGACAACGCACACCGTCACCATCACATAGAGGTTGGTGATGCTATAGGAATCAAATGCACTCAAGGAACATGTGTAGACAATAGAATGCAAATATGCAGTATTGAGGGCCAAGTTGGTGCCTTGGCTAGACAAATCATATGTGCTCATGACCACCATTCAAGGCAAATTGGCTAGTCTGTAGGAAACACAGTAGAATATACAGGTGGACAACACAGGATTAGTGATGAAGCAGTTGGTAGAGAAGGTGAAGCAGGTAGCGATGCAGTGTTCTGCTGAGGTTGTAGCAGTCCAAGTAGAGCTGGGAGGTCTTCGTGACAAGATCTTAGTAGCAACCGAGCGACTCGAGGCGAGTCAACATATTTTTGTTGGGGGCCTGTTGGGAACAGGTCCCCCAGGGTCAATCACGGGGGATTCACTCAGTGAATCTCTAACATATCACGTGCATTCGTGGCATATTAAACAATACCCTTAATTTGACTAGTATTGGAAAATCCCTCTAAAAATAACATTATTTCAACCCCCTACCAATATGAACCCATTATAGCTTCCTAGTTTAAAAAATCTCTACCTTCACTAGATATTGTAGGTATCCATTTTTTCATTAACATTTTTTATACCCCTTTATATTTTTTCATTAACTTTAAGCTCCATTTTTTCTATTTGCCAATATAAAAATCCTTTACCCCCTATATATCCCCCAATATATTATGTCATTTTTTCCTCAATATATATCCCCCAATATGAACCCACATGGTATAATAATGCTCCCCGAGTGAAGCCCCTGTGGGGTCAATTTTGGGGTTAAAAAACCAAGTTTTGGGGCTAAAGGCCCAAGTTTTGAATAAAGAATGTAAAGTATCCACATTTTGTGGTCGTGGAGTGCAAAGATGTAAAGAGTCAAAAAGTGTTTTTGCCCTTAGTTTAAGTAACTTGTGTTAGCTTGATGAGGTCCACCCTTTTCCCGCGAACCATGGGAATGTATAAAAAGGGAGAGTCTTAGAAGAGTCTAAGAAGTTTTTAGTAAGTTTTTTGGCAATTGATTGATGTAATGGGTATATGAGAGCTAAGAGAGAAGAGTCTTAGTGTAGGAAGGGGCTCTACAGCTGAGTGCACAGAGGCCTAGGGTAGAAGTCTGAAGCTGAGTGCGTGTACCCCTACAACTATTTGTGCAAGGAAGTTAGAGTATGTATTGAAGATTTGAACCATCAAGAAAGAGAATTATTCTGGGGATATTTGTGTATGAGCTATTTTACTTCTGTTATGAATGTATGGGGTTATGTTATGTTGAATATTGGGTTTATGATTTAATGCTATATTGAATCATGAATCTATGTGTTTTACTTTGTCATACGAGCGCAAGTAAGAATATATGTTTACGCAAAAATAATCATAATGCATGTTCAATTTATCCAATACTTAAGCTAATCTGGGTAGGCACAAAAGTAGGGGTAGTTACAAAGGCGAGTAAGTGTCTGAATTTCCTATTTAGGGTACGTGAAGGATGCGTAGACCTTCGTGAAGGTCTCGAAGCCTAATAAGACGAGTTTATCAATAAGCCCTAAAATGCTTATCAGTCTGTGCGAAGGAAGGGTTAGGGTATAAAACGACATCACAACTATCTCAGGGTGTGGAAACTTGGTTCCTGCATCCCCCCATACTGCTTTGGGTGAGACTTAAGTCCGCGCTCCGCAGATTGATGCCGAAAGGGCCAATAGTGTAGGGATTTTCTTAGCTAATTAATGTTGAACCTAGGTCAGGGTCCATCAAGCCAACAAAGACCTGCAATCACAGACATAAAAAAGATCAAATACATATGCAACATAAGAATTCAAACAAGCTTAATCTAATGATTAAGGAGATTAGAAATTAAAATAATCTTAATGAATATAAAAAAAGGCATAAATCATTCATCATTTCAGTAAGACAATACAATGGAAAAAATTGATTAATTTGTATTAATTCGAGGATAAAGAAGAGGCTTAAAACCTCTACCTTGATGTCATGAGGTTCCTCCCAAATGCATTCAACCCTCTCCTTAGATGATAAGCCTCTCAATCTAAATACAATAACATAAGTGTATATTTTTTGAAACTCGTAATCCCTCTAGCCTGTAGTCAATTTATAGGCCATAAGGAATAAGTTTCAGATGTAAAAGACAAGGATGATATCCTCTAATTGGGGGATTAGGGTTCCTTGATGAGAGGGAACTAGATCCAGAGTCTAAGGGGTATGGCTCGAATCTATATGACCCAGAAGATTTCAATTAGGATATGTTCGCCCAACAATGCTTCTAGAATCCACATTTTATTTTTACTTTTCTTTGAGTTATGTGTGTTGTCTAGAGTAGAAGGCATAGTGCAGTTCTGTGTAGGTTTCAAGGATAGAAACTGCAAATGTGTGGAAACTGACTAGGAAAAGTGCGCAGGTAATACTAAACAAGTTATAAAGCCATTTTACCCAAAATTCACATCCTTTTCAAGTGTTTTTGATTGTTTGACCTCTAAGGGAGTGTAATGGAACATTTTTATGGATGGATAGAGATCCATTTTAATAGTCAAGTGTCATGGTGACAAAATGACGTGTAACAGATTGACCCCTAAAGTGTGAAGCCTGAAAAGTAACTTTTAAAGATTGAAGCACTTTATCATGCCAAAGATTGGATTAGAGACAATGGTCGGAAAACTGCAAGAAACATTCAAGGTTTACAATGCAATATATAATCATCACTGAGGTAGGCATTCCCATACTTAGAGTAAAACTAACTCAATAAACAAGTACGAAAAACTCAAGAATGATATTAATAGTAGACACAGTATGGGTGCAACCATTAGCTATGAGTTTGTCTACATAATCATGAATATATAACTCCCTGCAGCCTGGATTGATGAAACTAGATCCATGGTCTTGATCTCCATCTATCGATCCATAGTACGAATCTAGCCTTGCGAGTGACTATCTTGAAGTCAAACATTGTAGAAACCACTTGATTACTGGTCAATGATGTGAATCATTAAAAAGTACGAGAGAAACCACAAATAATGACAATGGCTCTTAAGGTACTCTTAGTACAATCTATATCATGTGAAAAGATGATTTGAAGTTGAATGCTCATAGAATCATTTGATTGAAGCCAATGATGAGAACCTATCATCGAAGGTGAGAAACTAGCCATTAAGGCATGCAAGCCTCAAGGTACTAAAGGTTTCTATATAAACTTCCTAGATAATGAGATGAAGTCGATAGGAAGCGACTCATCATAGGAGGGCCTATGACATGAAACATAATGTCAAGTTTTGAAAAATAGTTGCAAGGATTGACCCAGGGGTGCACGACGTGACTAAAGGCTAAAATTTGCAAAGGAATATGAATTAAGTTTGAAATTATCTTTAACACATAGTGACACAACAATTGACTTGGCAACATTTGAATCAACGATAATACTCAAAACCAACTAAAGACTTTCAATGGGGTTTGATTAACTAAAAGATAAATGAATTTCCCAACCCAAAAATAAGTGTAATGGAGTGTCCTATTCAAGAGTGACATATTGCCTTCATAATGAATGTAAAATGAATACCTTTTCCCAATTTTACCCCACCATTACTGGCAAGTACCTCTTTATTTTTTTACAAGGTTGAGGAGGATAACATATGCTTGTCATGTAAGCTCATCCTCCAAAAAAGTCCTCTGAAGTATTTTTAATGAAACTTAAGGAGGAGTGGTTTAGTCTTGTCATATTTAATGAGTCCTATACTGTTTAATTTTTTACGAGTCCAGTAAAGGGGTAAATCGATGCCGTTTTCATGTCTAAAGACTTTGAAACAGACATAAAAAAGAAAACTCATTTAGCTCTTTTACTATAAAATTTTAATGAGCCTGGAGAAAGTAAAGCTCGATGTTTTTCAATTTTAGGGATTCAAGAGAAAAACATAAGTAAACTCCACAGTGTTATTTTTCGTAAACTCAGTCCCCCAAGCCCAAAAAAGGATAAAATAATGCAGGATAGAAATCTATTGACCATAATTAGTCAATGTGTACCTTTTTCGTAAATAATCTTGTTCAGTCTGTAAAAGGGGTAAACTTATACTAAATGGATGGTTGTTCATTTACATTTGCTAGTTCGAACAATCAAGCACTCGATAATATTTTCATTTTTTGAGAGTCTAAAAAGGGCTTAAAAGAGGACTCCAGGGTTTTTCCTTTTCATGATTTTCAAGAGCCCGAAAAAGTGATAAAAGTCTTCTCACACTCAAAACAATCCATTTTTATGCTGTAACCTATTCTACACATTAAACTTAATAAATTATCATAACTGCTCAATATTAGGGTAAAAAACACTAAAAATTTGAATTTTAAAAGGCCCAAGGTATAAAAAATAATATTTTAATCACCAAAAACTTATAAAAGTTCAAAAAGTAATTTTACTTTTACCATTTTCTTTTTAAAAAATTTGAGAGAAAAAATAGGGTATTTTACCACCAAACTTCCAAGGCTGATTTCGAGAAAATCAGTGGACGAAATGAGAATTTTTTCATCCAGGTAAGAAATCTATCCAATATCTTCATTTTCATTCATTTAAATTTTGATTTTAAGCCTTCATTTTATTTTATTTTTTTGGGGGGGATGGCGGGGGGGGGGGGTGTTATTTTCAAGCAACCGCCCTGGGATGGGTGCAGTTTCCCTTATCGGGACCACACACATTGGTAATTTTTAGTGTACAGAGAAATGCTATCTACGTGATTTCTCTCCTGATGAACTGTGAGGCCGTGCTCTATCTACTAATAATTAGTCGCGCAAACGCTGAGGGTTCTAAAAAAACATGAAAATCTCCCCCAAAGTTTGAAAATTTGTTTTAAATGTTTTATAAACTCCCTTTAATTATTATTTCAGGAATTTTGACCATTCAAAATGGAATTGAGGGAGAGAGAACATGAAAATAAAGATGCAACAGCTTTGGATGATCTAACAACTTTGCAAGCTTTGAGAAATTGTGGCCTCTATAAATACTAGATTATTTCGGGAATGAAAGCTCAACTAGAGCTCATGACATGGTTGGTGAGAACCTGGGATGTCTAGGATCAATGTTTTGTGGTTGGGGATCATCGTCTCTCCATAGATGCTGATCATATATATTTTTTGACTGGGCTTTCCCGTAGAGGGCTTGACATTTTTCTATATGAGAAAAGATCGGGTGGAGATACTACTATTGGATACCTACATTGATACTATGGTAATGTATAGTTCAAGGATGGTAGGATTGATATCATAACCATTAAGAACCTGGCCTTGAGAACCATAGCTTTTACCGTTCCCGAACTGTGTGGAAGCACAACTATCCACTTGGCCACAAACGCCCAGATGCAAACCATCATGGAATGTTGGCAGTCCACAATATCTAGTTGGGGTGAGGGAGTGTTTGCCAATATGAAAGGGAAATTGACTAGAGCTAAGACTAGTAAACTGAAGAATTTTGGTTGTGGTGCCATTCTTTTTTCTTTCAGTTTAGAGAGGATTCCAATCCTCATGCCACAAAATATTTTGGTGGATGAGGCAAGGCCTCAAGATCCACGAATGTTGAGGTGGGTTTCTCTTATGGCTCATCATGGAAATGATGTTCCTGTGGTGAAATACGCTGTTGAGTTTTTTATGTGGCTGGGTCAATAGATCATCATGATCGAGGATTTCCCATATGCAGGGATGGACTATAGAGGTGACCCAAATATCCCACTTCCTGCAGGGATGTAGTGGGGTGACCTAAGTAAAAATTTCTCATTTTGATGCTTCTTTTTATGTTTTTAAATTTTTATATGGCTTTTGTATTTCAAGGCTAATTATTTGAAATTCTTATGCAGATCTGGGCCTAGTTAGACCGAAAAGGCTATGACGTTTTGACAGGTGGGGTGACCAGCTTGTAGTAGTTGTAGCACCAAACGCAGATGGAGTCTAGGCATTGATCGAGCTGGAACACAACCTAGAGAGGTTGACCATAGATATCCCCAAGACTATGACTGATGATTTTCCTCTCCGGTACTAGAGGCATGTGGTTGGGGTTCCAAGACTACTCAGGTGATTATACAGTGGGTTGCTCATGTTATAGTTTTTTATCATGATAATCATCATGCTTAGCTGCTAGTCTTCTAGGGTTACATTTTGATTTTTGTATCGACATATTCAAATAATAAAGGCCACGGGGCCTTATGTCCTTGGATGATATATTTTTTGTATTAACACATGCTCTATAGACTTTATCTAATGGATACTACTAGTTTTGATTTTAGTTTATCTTGTTTAGTATATGTATGGATAATATTTTTACTTACAAATGTTGCAAATGTCTATTTAACATGTGATTGACTAATGCATCTGTTAATGTGTTTAAATTTCTTGGGATGTGTTGATATTCAATGTTATCAAACTACCTTTCCAAAAGATGGACCATAAAAACATTCTTAACATTGATGGACTTCTTACTATTTAGACAATGTTCAAATGCAATACTATGAGTTGCGAATCTAACCTAACAATCAAACGTTGAATTCCAAATGAGATGGAGTTAGATAATAGTTCAATAAATACACTATATTGTGCTATGTTGTTCATTTTTTGACCAATACACATCCCATGAATGGAAACTAACTCATCACTGGGTGAATAAATGACCCAAGTTGCAGAAAACAAGGTTTGAGTACTACAACTATCTCCATCAACAAAGACAACGTAAGTTTGAGGGGACATCAACATCTGCAAATCAAGTGTAAAACAAGATTAGCAAGAGAAGTAGTAGTGAACTGTAAAAATGATAAAACTACTACACACACCTATAAAAATATAATACAAGTAATGTACAAATCTTCACAAAATATTTTATGCATAATATCTCTTTAGATAAAGGCCATTTCTAGTATTTCCTAAAGAAACACCATCATATCAACTATCTCCTAGGCCCCTTTGGCTAATACATGTTTTACAATGTAAGGGCCACGCCACATAGGCTCAAATTTACTTGCACCTAATTTTTCATGTGCTTGATCATAGACCAAGACTAGGTCACCCTCTCGATAAGAATGAGGATTCACGTTTTAATCAAATTGATCCTTAACCTGTTTTTTATTAGCCTCGCTATCTAGTGTGGCCTCACGTTGAGTTTCATCTATACGTGCTAAGTGAAAAAAAGAATCTTCTTCTACAGAGGTAGTTGGTAATAACTCGATGGCTAGCTTCAAACATGAAATTTCACATTCAATCAGTAAATCTTCCTCCAAACCATAGACAAGTTGGAAGGGAGTGAAACCCGTAGATGTTTTTGCAATAGTACAATATGCCTACAAGGTTGAAAAAAACATGGTATGCAAGTTTCCTTTATGAATTCCAACTATTTGTTTAATCATGTTTGTTAAAACTTTTCTAACAACTTCAACATGACCATTTGCTTGTGTATAATAGGGGATAGAGCTATCATGGTGTAGGACGAGATGTGCAAACAATTAAATCATCATAAAATTGTGAAAATGGCTACCATGGTTGATAACAATGGCCTCTGGGACACTGAACTGAGCAATCACATGATTGAAAATGAAAATTGTTAGAGTTTCATCATTGTCCTTGTATGTAGGCATTGGCTTGGCCCATTTCATAAAATAATCAACTTCAAGGATAATATACCCATGCCCCCCAACCGAGTGAGGGCTACTGGTGACGAAATTTATTCCCCATTTTGAAAAAGGACCAACATCTATAATAGGGTGAAGAGGAGTTGGGGGTGCTCACATCTTGCAATCATAAACCTAGCAATTATGGCATTTCTTTACAACAATTATGCAATCTTTAAACATAAGGCCAAAAATAGTGAGTGCACAATATCTTTTTGGTCGTTGCATACCTAGACATATGACCACAACACACTCCAGAATGACAATGCTTTAGTTCTTTTTTAACCTCTTGATGAGTTAGGTAACATAGAAAGATAGAGTCAACACTGCGACTCTAAAGAGTATCACCAACAATGTGATATTTCTAGGCTTGGTAGCGGATGTGACAATGATGAGTTCGAGATAACTCAAGCCTAAAAGTTTGGGTTTGAAGATATGCGATGATATCTCCATACCAAGGATTGGATGTACTGATCAGAAAGAGAGATTCATATGCCAGATAATGTTTTACCACTATTTATGTGTTAGTATAGGGAAGGTCACATAATAGTTCAACGAAAACTAATGATATCTTTGATTTAGATCTTTCAAATTCCAAATAAAATTCTTGTAATATGACTATCCATTTAGCCCCAAGAGTTAGCTCAATTAGTCAAGTCGGGGCCTCACTGTTTGGGAGGTCAGAGGGTATATTCCCGAAAGCTCTTGGGGTCAGGTCTTGTTATAGGCTGAGGGGCGTCAGCCCTAGATTTTCCCGTGGACATAGCACCACCTGCTGACCGAAGGTGTCCGTGAACCACAGAATAAAAAAAAAAAAAAAATGACTATCCATTTGGAATACTTTCTCCCTAGAAATTGTTTGGTAATAATATACATCATAGGGTTGTAACCCGAAATGATTGTCGTTTTCTACAAGAGTATGTAATGACGAAAATTTTGAATAGCTTGAACGACTATCAAAGCTAATTTCTCCACATGTGCATACTTGATCTCAGTTTTGGTGAGTTTTCTACTCATGTAATAGATCACATGTTCATTGTTAGATTCATATTCCTAAACTAATACCATGCTAATGGTGGCATATGATGCAACTAGATATATAAATTAATCCCGAACATAATCAGTCAGATGCAATAATGGTGCATGGATCAACATTTATTTCAATGCATCAAAAGATTTTTTAGCAAGTTCACCCCAAATGAAAGGAATTTCCTTTTTCAAAAGTCGAGTAAAAACTTTGGTCAATTCAACATAGTTAGGTATGAATCTACGTAGGAAAAAATATTTCACCTCCAAACTTTGGAGTTGACGAAGATTAGAAGGAGCAGGCAAGTTTAGGATTACCTCTACCTTAAGGGGATTGACACGAATTCCTTATTTCGAAAGAACAAACCCTAGTAGTTGACCATATTGTATGAAAAAAACACATTTGTATGGATTCAAATGAATATTTTAGTGCCTACATCTAATGAGTGAGCTGGTAGGTCATCTAGGTAGGGCTAGAAAATGTGTTTGATATCATGAAACGTGTAAGACATTTCTCTTTTAAAATTTGTGCCAACATTCTTCAACCCAAATGGGAGTTTGTGATAAGAAAAATTTCCCCATGGATGGATGAATGCAGTCTTATGCTGATCAGAAGGAGTATATTTATTTGCTTGTAACTGGAAAATCCATCCATGAAAGATAAAATCTTGTTTCTGGCATAGTCATCAATAATTTGATCGATATACGGGGTTGGGTAATTTTTCATTTGGACAAGCCTTGTTAATGTCTCTATAATCGACACATACTCTAATGGTTCCTTGTTTCTTATTGACTGGTACAATATTGGATACCCAATCAGTCAAAATAACGGGGTAAATAAATCATGATTTTAATAGTTTTTCAACTTCAGCTCTTATATCAGTAGCTTTTCGCAGATGCACAAGATGCAATCTTTGTCTAACAAGTTTAGCATCCGAATAAGTCTTGATTTCATGCACTAAAATACTAGGATCAATTCCTGGAATTTCTTTGTAAGGCCAGGAAAATTGTCATGGAATTCCTGGAATAGGGATTTATATGTTTGAATTTCTTCAAAAGAACAAGAAGAAGCTATATGAATATTTTCAGTAATTCTTAGTTTCACTGAGATGTTAATTGGCACAATTGTTGATATGTTTCCTAAATTCTTTTCAGATTCATAATGAATGATAGACATCGAGCATTCGAGATCATTCACAATCTCAAGTGAAAGCATAAATGAAAAATCATTCTCGATTTTTTCAAGATAGGGTAAGAAAGATGAGCAATGATTGTAATCGTCCCATGGAATTTCATCCAAAGTAATTACCTCCATGATTCCTTCATCAGTTATACACATCTGATCAAAAGTATCATGTATTGATATTGGTTCTGAACATGAAAAATGAGAATAATCATCCATGATCGTATTCACTCGATCATTTTCAGATATCGATGGGTTGGAAAAGGATTGAATTTCCTGATAAGTAAATTCAAAAGGGATATGAGGCATATAATTTTTGTAAAAGGATAATTCTAACTTTGAAAGCACTTTCTAAGGATTAGAAGATTTGAAAGTGTTTGATGTAATCATATTGACCATGCAACATTATGAGGAAGATTTGGTGGAGGGAACGCGAAATTTCCAATGAGAGATGAGTCTTTTAGAAGACCAATGCAAACATCCTCATATGCAGTAATTGATTTTCCAACAATAGGAACACTACCCGTAGAGTTAGAGTCTGAGGTATAATAGGATAGCTGGTATACTTTCATAATTTTTCCTTTACAAGGAAACATTATCATTCAAAAAAATGATGAGACCATGACAGCCATGGCATAAGTCCAACTTCGGCCTAGTAACAGGGTATAATCAAGTTGAGTGTCAATGACCTTAACTTCAATTGCAACTATTTTAACTTCTAATTCTATAGGCAGGTCATTCAACATTCCATAAGGTCGAAAATATCTTCCATCAAAGGCTTTCAAAGTTGTGGGAGATTGATTGATAGCCGGAGAACCTAAATCTCTCTAACAAGCAATAGACATAATGCACGTAGACGCTCCTTCATAAATTACCATTTGAAAAACTCATTTGGTCTTAATAACAACTAGTATCTAGAATGCCAGTTGATGTGGGAGTTCGGGTCCATGATTTTCGAGATAAAAAATGATTATATTAGAGTCCTAGGGATCAACTCCTCCTATGGATGATAACAATAATTTCCTTTTTCTGAACAAGTCTGCAGCACTTCGAGAGCCGACATCACTGAAGGTGACATAACTAGATCTTCAACACTGTTTTAATTCTTAGCAACTCTAACATGATGATTAAAAGTCTACTTTCGAAGAACATGCTTAGGAGGCAGTCGAATTACCATATCAAGATTAGGTTTTTCAATTTGTAAAAGTTCAGAAAGAGGAGTTGATGTGGAAGAATGACCAGGTGAACTAGAATCATTTCCATCTACACTAGGATTCTTAGATTCATAGTCTTTAGACATCGTAGCCACCATAACTTGTAAATACATCATCATGATGTTCGCTAATGTGGAAGAACAAGATGGGTTATGGGAAACCATCTTACTGTCTTGAGAAGGAAATGGATCCTTCAAAACCACGGAAGTAGGTGAACCTTTAACAAATTCAGAAACTTTAGTGCGATGAGGCCATTCCTTGGTGTAATGATCATCATCATAGATTAAATAAGGATAGAGAGGTTTCTTCTTTTCATCATATGGTTCATTCTTGTTTGATTTCTCCTTGGGAGCATTGTTTTGCTATGTTTTTCCTTTTCCTTTCTTTTTACCTCTGGATTACTTGTGCTTTCTAGTAGATGAATCTACAACATTTATTTCAGAAGTAATTTTAGGAGAAGGATTTTCTTCAGGTGAATTTGGTAAGGCTAAAATCTGAGTCTTTTTAGAATTTTTCTTTTTAGTATTAGATTGTTTGATAACAAAACCAATCACACCATCAACGACATGTGATCCTATAAGAGATGGGTTGGTTTGACTAGGACGAGGAAAATCTGGGTTTTTTTCATACAAAGTGCTAGATTGAGTATAAACAAGATCTAAGTACTAGGCATGAGAGATAGCTTTCTCTTCAGTTACAATACCACCTTTGGCAACATATTCAATAATTACTGATAAAAGTGATTTTATAAACCATTTGGCTAAAATTTGATATGGGATATAAACTTTAACTAAATGACGTCTTCGTCTCCATTCATGAATATGATCTGAAATATAGGTATACGTCAACTATTTTAGAGAAGTTAAAAGTTTAGTACCATTGTCATATTGGATGGGTAACTGAGAATGCGTCAAAAAAGTAGTGGAAATGGTATTGAAAGTACTGAAAGAAGATCGCAGTAATTCAACATACCACTTGGCTACCGAACTGGTCAAGGTCTACTAGAAAATTCGTCACCTAATGGAAAAATTGATTAACGCGTTTGATGTGCACCAAAGATGATAAGTCACGACGTGATTTTATGGGCCTCTCTTGATTTATCTTCAAGTTTCAGAATGTCACTGGGCAACTTCACAGGGATTTCCATCTAAAATGGTAGATAGAAAATGGGATCATTTGTTAACGGAGATAGATCCAGTAAATCTAAAGTCACAATAAATGGTAACTGACAATTAGGATCCTATTGCAGGTATTGATAACCCCGAGGGATGAGTCCTATTCCTGGATGTGGATACCTAGGATATCCTGGAATATCCCGAGCAGTTGGAATTTGCATACGTCCAGGATATCCAGGTTGAAAAATAACCGAGGTATGGTTGATTTTGGAAAGGAGGACCCTCACCCATTTGACCCTAGATGAATTTTCCTTTATAGGGTTGACTCTGCAAAGGTTGACCTTGGAAGAATTGACTTTGAAAAGGTTGTTCTTGTAAAGTCTTGCCTTGAAAAAAATGACTTTGGGGTTGACCTTGAAAATCCTATCGCTGAAACGACATCTGCATATATGGTATACTAGGAGTTTGTGGAGAACTTGGAACTAGATTTTGAACTTACATTTGCATAACAGACTAAACTAGAATTTTTGGAGTACTTGTGAAAGGTTGTTGGAGTGGTTTTTGAACAAGTTTTGATAGGTTACTCTGGACAGGCTGCTAGACTTGTATAGGAACACATTGAACATGCATAAATTATCTAATAGATTGAACAGGTTGATAAACTGGCATTTGAGGAGGAGCTTGCATTGGTTGTTGATTATATGAAGGATTCTAGATTGTGTTCATCCCAAGATACAGAGTACCAATAATGGGTTGAGATACAATAGGTTGACCTAAACCGGCTTGAGGTATCTGCCCATAACCTGGGTAATTTCTGGTAGGAGGTTTCCTTTCAACCATAGGTAAGATCAAACTAAAGGTTTTCCTCCAGGAGGAGGATATGATGGTTTCCCCTAAGGCGGGTAATAACCACCTGTTGGGTTAACTTGAGAATTACCTACATTACCAAAAATTAAATTTACATATTGATCAAATGTCAAGCCCTAGACAGTAGAAATAGTTAAACCAGTTGACAAAGTTGAAGGTTGAATTGAAGAATAAGTTGTTGAATAAGTCCCAGAAAAATAATGATATCTAAGAGGGCCTGATGGGCCACCATATAAATTGATTCTAGAAAAGTAAAAATCATAGAAGTATCTAACGACATATCTCCAAAAGTAATTCTAGACATATCAAAGCTTGGTACAATAGAATAAGGAGTAGTGAATCGTGGAATTCCTTGACCTAAAAATTTCAAGGGCGTAAAGTACAACGGGGCAGGTTAAAAAGTGGAAAAGAGAAGTTTTAGACTATCTATCTAATCACTGGTAGAAACTAGTGTATGTGGCGATTCTTCCTATTTGTCTAGAATAATTTCTTCTACTAATAATAGCACGAGATAGACTATCAATAATAAGATTTTTTACTTGTGGTGAACTTGCAGTAAGAGTAGGGGCTAAAGCAGGTGAAGGTGACTCGAGTTCAAAAACATTAGACTCATGTTCTTCGATATCTAGTTTGGTTAATTGTGAGTCTGAAATCTCTCCAGTATCTAATTTTGTTTGAATAAGTTCATTAATTATTAGATCAATTACTTCTAAGTTTGATTCTAGTGTTTGAGGTTGATCAGATTTAGATTTTGTTACTTCAGGACCTAGAATAATATATGTTCCTCGTTGATTCACTTTAGTTCCTGTTATATCCAATTCTAAAATAGTAGAAGTTTCAAGTTCATCTATAGTCCTGAATCTTTTTGATTTTGATTTTTCAGTTTTAATCTTTTGTAGCTGACTTGGCGTATATTCAGGGGGTTGACCTAGAATTCTACATGATTGTCTTGGTAGTTCAGCCACAATGAATTCTTAATTTAATAATTCACACAATATCAAAATCACACCTAAAGTCTCTAAAAAGTAAAAAAAAAACAAAGTAACATGCGCTAATAAATCTATGGATTCAAACCATGCAAACTCACTTTTCATAATGACATCACTAGTTGGTGATGAAATCCAACGTCGGAGAGATCAAAGTGAAAAGTTATAGATATGAGCAATTAGAACCAATTACACTAAAAAAATACTTAATGAAACGATATGGTGCAAGTAGCTTCACTTATGCCATCGCAAGCGAAGATTACCCTCCAAAACGTCCAAGTGAGTCTAGCCAACATCGGTTTCAAGTACAACATGATCTTCCCTCTGCCATCACCTTGGGTAATAGCCATATGATTATGGTCACTAAGGTTACCAATTACAAAAATCATGCCTCGGGGGAGAGTCGTTAATTGAATGTACACACAAGGGAAGAGTAACAAAT
>APFE031493809.1:49924-85447 GCA_000404065.3 Pinus taeda | reverse complement strand
TCCAACAAAATCCATGGAAACCCTTTCCCAAGGGTGAGAAGGAACTAGTAATGGAGTGTACAAGCCTAGTTTTCTATTACTGGGCTTGCTTTTAGCACACATAATACACCCTTTTACATATCTAGAAACTGTCTCGTTCATTTTGGGCCAATAAGAAAATCTTTATAGCTATGCAATTGTTTTACTTACCCCAAAGTGACCTGATATTAGAGAAGTGTGTGCTTCTCAAATTATCTTTACTCTTTCAATTTGTGGAATGCATAACTTCCCACAATGATATAAGAGTTGGTCCTTTACATGATAATCTAATTCTTCTCCTTGTTAAAGTTGCATATACATCTTTAGTCTATATCTTGAGCATATTGTTCAATGTAACTCTCATGTAACACAAAATTATGCTTAAGTATAGTAGATGCATTTATAATGGGTCTAGATAACATATCTGCAACTTTATTGTGTATGCCCTTTTAATATTTGATGACTAAATGAAACTGTTGTAGAAAACCCATCCATCTATAGTGTCTTGATTGCTGCAACTTAGTCTAAGAGTGTAGATATTTAAGTGGTTGATGATCAGTATGTATTACTATCTCTTTGCCCATTAAGTAATGTTTCCTCTTTTTCACACTCTGTATTAATGCATACAATTCTTTATCATATGTAGGATAGTTAATTACTGTCGAATTAAATGTCTCAAAATGATAACATATGGGTTTACTGTGCTGTGTCAACACTGCTCCCATGGCATAGTCACTGGCATCTGTTTGGATCTCAAATGGTCTTTGAAGATTAGGCAGTGCTAGTATAGGTGTTGTACTAATCTTTTCTTTCAAGGTGTCGAAGGCTTTCTGCTGTTTGCCTCCCCACTGAAACACCTTGTTCAATCCCGTTAAAGAATGTAAGGGAGTTGTAATGGAGGAAAAGTTGGAAATGCACTTTCTACAATATTGTGTTGCTCCTAAGAAGCTTCTAACTTCTGTAGCATATTTGGGTCTAGGCCAGTTCACAATGACTGCCACCTTAGAGAGATCTATCTTCAATTCACCACCCCCTACTATATGACCCAAATAATTTAGAGATGTTTTGCCAAAATCACATTTTGAGAGTTTAACATAAATTTTTTCTCTTTTGAAAACATCTAGTGTCTGCTTAACATGCTTCAAGTGTTCTTCCCATGTTTCGCTAAATATCAGAATGTCATCCAAATACACAATAACAAAACCATCAAGAAAAGTTCTGAGTACATCATTCATTAATCTCATGAAAGTAGCAGGAGCATTAGTTAAGCCAAAAGGCATAACCAGCCACTCATGCAGTCCCTGCTTTGTTTTGAAAGCAGTCTTCCATGCATCTTGTTCTGCAACTTTAACCTAATGGTATCCACTATGCAAGTCTAGCTTGGAAAAATAAATAGCTTCTTTCAATTGATCTAAAAGATCATCGATGTGAGGAAGGGGATAACGATTTTTTATTGTTATCTTATTCAGTGCTCAGTAATCAATGCACATTCTCCATGAGCCATCTTTCTTTCTCACCAAAATGATTGGTGACCCACATGGTGATGTGCTATGTCTGATGAACCCTTTCTCGAGAAACTCCTGCACCTGCTTCTTGATTTCTGCATTCTCTAAAGCAGACAATCTGTACATTCCAATGTTAGGCAATGGAGCATTTTGCTGCAAAATAATATCATGCACTATTTCCTTTTTGGGTGGGAGACCTTTAGGTTCTTGAAACAAGATATCATACTTTGAAACAACCTTTTATAAAGTAGCTTGTTTTTTAGCATTACAACCTCAAATACATTGGTTTTATTAGGTTTCTTTTCCTTTACAACCATTAGTAAGAATTATTTGCATCAATTTATCATTCTTTTCATCTGCCCTGAGTTTATGACAGTATAATTATTCTTGAGCTTATGAGCTCTTAAGAAGTATTTGATTCCATCTTTAACAAGTAGATACTTTTTCTCAGCTCTATAGAAAATAGCTTTTCTATCATACAAGTAAGGACTTCCTAAAACAATTCCACATATATCCAAAGGAATTATGTCTAACTCAACCTCATCTACAAATGCTGACCCAAAAGAAAACTTGAGTTTGCATGTCTAGTCACTTGTAGTTGTGATTTATCATTTAACCATCCTAATGGGTATGGTTTCTTGTGAGGTGTAGTTACTAATCCCAACTTCTTTACAATTGCTTCAGAAATTAAATTTACTTGTGAGCCACTTTCAAACAAAGTATCAATCTTTTGATGTTTGGAAATAACTCGAATATGGAAAAGTTCATGTATTTTTCTCTCATTTTCTTCATCAATAATAGATTGTGCATAATTACTAGTAAATGCTTCTGAATTCTTACCTCTTATACCTGTGGCTGCAATAGTTGTTTCATTTGCTGAGTCTAACCCCAAATCTTTTTGAATAGCTACAACAGTCTTCTTCTTCTTGCCCTTGAACTTATTAGGTCTCATCTCTGGATGCAGAAATGACAATGCTCATCATCATACCCATCCTTTTTATAGTGAGTGCATGAAGCCTTTATTTTCTGCGCAGTGTTAGTCTTCCTCACTTTCCATTTCTACTTTCTTTTCTCCTTATTCTTGCTTACAATGGGTTGGGATGATCCCCCAAATTTTGGACTTCCATTCTTTCCTCTAGCTTCTAGATGAGTAGCTATTATAGACATATTTGGGCACATTAACCCCAAACTTATATGTCGATAAATTAGGGATCATCAACCCCTAAAAGAGTTATTTCGTACACTAAAAGAACATGGTCATCTGATTACATAATTCCCCAAAAGTTTCACCTAAGAAACCATCTAGAAATGGCCTAAACTGAACAATACTGACTGCTCCACTGGCCAAGTGCGATGCATACTGAGTGGTACACTGCCAAGGTGTGATGCATTCTGATTAGGCCTTCTATAGGGTGCAATGGGTGAGGATGGACAAATGTTCGAGACAATTTTCTAGGTGGTTTCTCATGGAATATTCTAGAAACTTCTCCTATGCCACTTGCCTCTCTGAATTCGCCCAAGGATGAGTAAGAGATCCAAGAAATCTCCAAGTGGAACCAATTGTAACAAATGGAATGACACTAATCAAACCCCATGGATGACTCACACCCTTGCACATATCTATAAATGGATCCCTCATCTAAGAGATTTGGAGGCTGGAATATTGTGAATTGCAAGGAAGTGCTGATAGTTTGTAATTAAGGAAAGAGAATTCTATTATTGGTGTGATCTTTCTATTTCATGAGGTGAAGAGGGATTGAAGCTGGGAGGGTGATGCTGGATCAGACAACTGGGTTTCAATTCTTCCTTCTATTTAATAAAGTTCTTCAAGTTTTCTTCCATATGATTGTGAAATTGTGAATGTTATCATTTGCGAATGCTATTGTTTGTTCATTATATATCTGATTCTGTTATGTTTATGTTGTAATAGATCACAATGATTTCACAGTTCTTTGTTGTTGTACGTGTGTAGGTACTCTCCAAGCGGGTTAAGTATGGGGAGAGTTGCAAGCTCTGTCAAGGGGGAGAGAGATCAAGCAAGGGATTAAGCAGAAGTTCTAGGTTGGTCCCATAATCTTTCTCTTATCTATCACACATAAAAGAAATTGTTGAATTTCTTTAAACGATTGTTTCTAGGGTAGCTGCCAAACCTAGAGGGCTAGTCATTAGACAAGACACTAGTTTTCCCATAAACAAATTGGCAACTCCGTTGGGGAAGAACAGATGTTTGTTTGTTGTTATTGTTTTTTTTATAAACTATACACAGAGCTTGAAGTCAGCCAAGCAGCCTTCGAACTGCTTTTGCTCTGCAATTGCATAGTAGATGAATGCTGCTTCAGTCAATCTCTGGTTTAGTTTATGAATTAAGAATTTGACTTACAAGCATATCTAGATGCCCTTTTGGTAGCTTAGTAACCTCTCAAGACACTCCTCTATACTTTTCCCTTTACTGTCCATCAAAGCTCAGCTTAACTAATTGAAAACAGTTGCACATCTGAGCCAAAACCCACTTTAGTTGCACTCCATGGACCATCACATTGTCTTTCATTGTAACCCAGTATGCATCGCACCTCCAAAATGTAGTAAGTGCGATGGTTTATGTGAAGCCCAGGTGCGATGACTGATTGAACCCTTTTTCCATTCTAGAAATTGTTTTTTTTACCTTGTTTTCAGTTTTGTTTAATTGTTTTGCTGCTTATGAGCAGTGCCTCCTTACTGAAGCCTACTTGCATCACATAGATCAACCTCCATTAGATTAGGATTAGTAAATGTTTTTGTGTGTTTTTTCATAATTTACAATCCTTTGTCAAAAAGTTGCTTAAATCGGTTTGTCGCTTTGGTGCAAAAATTGTCGTAATTGTCGTTTTGTGTCGAAAAGAGAAGTGTCGTGAATTCTTCCTTCCCTTGATAGTCTATTGAGCTTTTATTCATGTATTTGGTTTGATTTGTTTTTTATTCAAAGTTTCGAAAGAATTTTTTGTTCAAAATTGAAAAGTTTCGTTGAGTCTTCCTTTCTTTTTTGAAAAAGAAATTGTTGAAATGTCATTTTGAGTAAAATATTTCAGATATTTGCTGCATTTGGTTTTCCTTCTTGGCATTTTTCACATTAAGGAGAATGAAAACAAATACATGCATTTGGATTTAGCATTTTTTAGTTTGTGTGTGAAAAAATGATTTAGGAAAATGCACTAGTGTGTGCTCTTTGCTCTTTGTTTGAAATAATTGTAATCTTCTTTCCCTAGTAGCTAGAATTTTCATTGCTCAAAATCAACAAAGGTTGTTTATCATTGTAGATTGCATTTTAGGAATTTCAAAATCATCATCACGCAGTGAACCACTGAAAGGAAAACTCTAAACAATATCAACTCTAAAATAAATTTCAATGAACCTAACAAAGCTTTGGAACTTAACACACCATATCTAGAGGTCTAGGCTAGAGACATGTTTTGGCGTCATTAAAACTAGAGGCTATCGTTTTCATTGAAGGTTGGGTGATTCCTCCTTCTTGATACGAAAAGTGCTACCACGAACTTGTGCTCCCCATACCATCGTGCATATATTGGGAGACCACAATAGACTTATATCCTTTATCCATAGGAAGTTGAGTCTGACACCTTATTGATCGCAATGCACTGAACATAGCATTCGGGAAGATTGACTACCGTACATAAGTCCTTGGTAATTTCTCTTTAATTTATCACCAAGGTGTATATTGCAGTTTTGTGATTGGTTTGGTAATCCCTCTATCTAGTTTTTCTAGAGTAGTCACTTTCATTCCTTTTCGACTCTTTAAAAGAAAAGGTCCATCTGAGCACTTGTCACTTCAAGCTCATCAAAAATCGAAGGAGACTAGAGACATCTTTAGCTTTTTCTAAAATCTTAAAAAATGAAAAAGCAAAGTTGTGTCAAAGCATCATTAAAATTAATTAAATTCGGAATAACATGATTTTCCCCTTAATTTTGAGTTGATCAAGTAATCCGCAATCGTGGAAGAAATTAATCAAAACCCTGTCGTTCGCAGAGACTAGCGAGTCAACCGTCTTTGACTTCGGAAGCGAAGCCAATCTAGACAAAGTGGTCTTGTTTAACTGAGTCCAATTCATCTGGTTTATTTGAAACTTTTGTTTCAACATCATCAGAGACTACACTTACTCTGATCATTTCTGGTACATCTGCCTTTAGAGAAGAAGTTCCACAGTTACAAGGGGACAGTAGAACTGATCCTAGTGTAACGGTAGACACTTTTATACCTAAAACAACTCCATCTAGAGTTGATACAGAACCCATCTCAGTTCAAACCAAGGCTACATTCGAACCAGTAGTTGTTCAAAACCCTCTCTTTGAGATTGAAGTTCACTTACCTGAACATCTGGAAGTTGAGTTTCAAAATTCAAAAGGTGTCACCCCTCCAGTATCTGTCACTACAGAAGCTATAACTTCTTCGACTCCAGAAATATTTTATGGACCTGACGGTCTACATCTTCCACCTGGTCTGATTGCTATAGAGGAGATAGTAGAGGATGCCCCATCTAGGACCCCGTTACATTTTGGAACTGAGATTCATTTGTGTCCTTCTACTCCTGAGTTTGGTTCTTTTAATCTTTCTTCATCGCAAGTTCCTATCAAATCACTAGGAAATCTTTTGGATAGATTAAACATGTTTGAGCAACCATCGACATCTAAGAATGTGTCATCTGATCCAGCTGCAGCAGAACTTCCTACTGCCATTCCTACAATGTTTGCTGGTATACCATTTTTTCTGGCTAGTTATCAATCACTAGCTGGAGTCCACCCAGGGGCTGCTTCAGCAACATGGTCTGCTCCTATTTATTCATCCGAAGTCCCATCTAGTATTTCTTATGTTGAAACTCAACAATTTGATCCTGCATACCAGTATCAATTTGGGCAGACCAGTTTTCAAAGACCAATATATCCTTTAAACACTAGATTGTCACCATATGGAGGGAAGTATGCTTTTTA
Organism: Pinus taeda; assembly: GCA_000404065.3. Taxonomy (NCBI): domain Eukaryota; kingdom Viridiplantae; phylum Streptophyta; class Pinopsida; order Pinales; family Pinaceae; genus Pinus; species Pinus taeda. The sequence goes on along the minus strand of APFE031493809.1, from coordinate 78,944 downwards.
CTGTTTCCTCTTGGGGAACAACCATATGAGAGTTTCCAACAAAATTCAGGTCAAACTAGAATTACATCTAGTGGTTGGATACCAATACTGCCAAAACAACCAAGGGTTGTATATTCAAGGCAACCGATCCAACCTGTGTTGAATATTCCCACTACACCTCCTATTATGACTATGTCGCAAGCACAAGCACAGCCTCTTGTGTTTCAACCTCAAGTCTCTCAGGTTGCGATACAACAACTACGTGTCTCTACGACTCAATTGCAACCTCAGGTTAGTGCTTCCTTATCCGGAATGACTCAGGCACAAACAGGTATGTCAATCCGCATCTTGGTCAATCTTCCAGTATTGGGCAACAGCAAATGGTCCAACAACCATGGCTGGCACAATACCGACAACCACAATTCTAGCAAACCCAACCTCAGTTTGGGCTTGGTTTACAAGCTCAAACTAGATTTGGGCAATATTAAGCCTACTGAAGACCTAAGCAACAAGTCTTTATAGGTAATGGATAGCTACATTTTCAAAATGGTTATCAACAACCACACTATACTGGTTATGTCCAACAACCTTATCAAATTTACCAGCATCAGATACATTATGCTGGTATGCAAAGACCTGTTGTTTAGGTGATTCCATCTTATCCTAAGTATGCTTCACCTAACTTGAATCAGTAGTTGCCTTTTGTATCAACTATAGAATTACTAGATTTGAACTGGCTGACGAATGATCCATTTGCATATGCCCCTTGGTGGGCAGCGATTCCTCATAAACTTCCCTCCGATATTCCTAAATTCAATGGAAATCTAGGTGAGGATCCATCAAATCACCTAATTAATTTTCATTTGTGGTGCTCATCTAACACCCTAAATGATGATTTGATTAGGCTTCACCTTTTTTAGAGAACGCTCACTGTTCCAGCAACGAAATGGTATATTGAATTGCCTAGTGCTTCATTTGATAACTTCAGCATCCTTGCAACTACTTTTCTAATCCACTTTCAGTTACCCATCAGGTACGAAATGGGAATAGATCTCCTTACCAATTTTAAACAAACCATGACCACTCACATATCTGATCATATTCATGAGTGGCGGTGTCATTCTCGAATGGTAAAGAAGTATGTTCCTGATCAGCTTTTAACTGAGTGGTTTATTAAGTCCTTATTGCCATCCATCACTGAGGACGTGGCAAAAGGAGGAGTTATCAATGAAGAGCAAGTCATTGCTTGTGCCCAATATTTAAAATTGATCTATACTCAGTCTGGCACACTCTACAACAAAATTCCTGACATTCCTAGACCAGAATTTTCCGTTCCATCTCCTCCTAAATTGAATAGGGACTCTCATGCCATTGACGGTGTGATCGGTGCCTCAAGCACGCAAACCGCACGGGGTCCATCTGGTAAAGCTCTTGTTGTTTCTATTCAAAATTAAAATGACAAACCTCTTGCCTCAGAGATTAATGCCGTGTCATCTAACAAAGGCAAGAATCCAAAGCAACCAGGGGACAAGAAGAAAGGGAAAAATAATAAGAAGAAATAGGAGAATTCAACTCCTGAAAAATCATCTAAGAACCCTACTGGGCCAAAGAAACCTCCTCATTTTCCATGTTTGATATGTAATGAGGAGCATTATACGAGAGATTGTCGACATCGATCTGAGATTTCAAAACTTTTGAAGGCTTCGAATACCTCAGCGGTGTTGACTAATCCGTTTCCAAACCCAGAAACTAATTTGGTTGCTATCGATCATGCGTCCACATCCCAAGTGCTTATGCTATCCATCTCAAACAAGAAAAATGATACTTTGGTATCAACAAGGAGTAAAGATTATGGGAACCATCGTCGTCAGACAACCAGGCTACTAATCAACCTAGTAGTTCGACAACGACTTCGCAAGAAGTTGTTCCACCCATTATTCCTGAATTAACTATAAAGCCACCAAAGGGAGTCATACATAAATCGACATTTAATCCTCGTGCTCGAGTTGATCATAATTATAATATAGTGGAGGATCTAGCTCAATCGCCATCCACTATGTCAACACTTGAGGTATTGAAAAATTTTGCCTCCCAAAAGCAGGCTTTGCTATAAAAAATAGGTGGGATCGATCCAACGAATTCCAATTTTGTGGCCTTTAATCATAAAGGATATACACCTCAGTGACCCGCCCAGCTCACTTTCCTTATATAGGTAAAATCCCTCAATAAAAATGTTCATCAAACCATCATTGATGAGGGGGCATCCACCTGTATTATGTCAATGAGTTGCTGGAAAAATCTTGGTTCACCACCCTTGTTGCGATCACCAACAACATTAAAAGCGTTCGATGGAAGAGCGTACACTCCATATGGGATCTTAAGTAACTTGCAATTTGAACTAGGGGGCAAGAGAGTGGAAATTGAAGTTGAGGTTATTGATGGGAACCTTGATTACACTAATTTACTAGGACGGCCCTGGATTTATGCTATGGTTGCCATTGTGTCTACATATTTTAGAAAGATTGCATTTCCCTTCCAAGGTGGAATCATAATCATTGACCAACTAGCATTTTTTCCTAACAGTTCACAGGCTGCTGGAAGCATTCCATTGATCCATGGAACTTCATAATCACTTCAAAATGTTGGAGTAGGTCTCCTCAAAGACCCTTCCTTAATGGGTACTTTTTCCGTCTTGCCTCCATCTTGTTTCGCGGAAGTGGCCATAGTGGAAACCTGTCAAATGATCTCTTCTACATCATTTGAGTTTAAGAAGAGTTTCAACCATTTTGATAGTGATTATCATCGCGAGGTGTTGCCACCAAGCCCCATCGAATCTTTGTAGCAATCAATTTTCTGAGCTTAGGCGGCAAACCCGATTCAGCACTTGACGAGTGTTTGGGTAGATAGGTCTTTAGAATATGGTACCTATTCCGATCCTTGGTCTCGTATACATTCTACAGATGAAGGAATCATCCAATCAATGTTGATAGGAGAAACATCGTGGGAAGATTACCACTATCATTCCCACCTTCAAGATGACAATGAAGATTATTCAAACGACCTCAATCATCCTTCAATTTTGTATTTTTTATTTAATTCTGTAAATATAGTAGATTCCAAGCGAAATCTGTCCAACATTGAAGAAACTATCGCCATTAATATTTCGACCAAACCTAATGTTGTAGAGAATATTCACGTTGGCAAATCTTGTTCTCCATCAGAACTAGAAATTTACTGCACTCTTTTTCGCGAATTCAGAGATGTCTTTGCACGGTCATACGAAGAAATGCCAGGCATTGACTCGAGAATTGTTGAACATGAAATCAAGATGTATCCAGATGTCAAACCAATACGACAACGGCTTTGACTTTTCCATCCAAAGAAATACACTGCCATTAAAGCAGAGGTTGAAAAAATTTTGCATGTTGGTTACATTTACCTTGTTCCTCTCACTGATTGGGTATCAAATATTGTTCCCGTGATGGAAAAACAAGGAACGATTAGAGTGTGCATAGATTATAGGGATGTAAATCAAGCATGTCCGAAGGACACTATACTACACCCTTTATCAACCAGATTATTGATGAATGTGTCGGATACGAAATCTTTTCATTCATGGATGGATTTTCCAAATACAATCAAATCAATATCCTCCCACATGACCAATCAAAAACTACATTTATATGTCCATGGGGCACATTCACATATCGTAAATTACCTTTCGGTTTGAAGAATGCAGGGGCCACTTTTCAGAGGGCAATGAATTACGCCTTCCATAACTTCAAACACATCGTTCAACCATATCTTGACGATCTGCCAGCTCATTCACAAAAATGGACTGATCATCCACAACATTTGAGAGCCATATTTCTATGTTGCCGACACTACAAGATACGACTCAATCCGCACAAGTGTGTGTTTTGTGTCGGTTCTGGTTGATTGCTTGGTTTTGTAGCTTCTAAGGATAGAATTCAACTCGACCCATTTAAGGTTTAGGCAATCCTTGACATGCCTTCACCTTCAAATTTGCTTCAGATTCAGAGACTCCTAGGGAAAGCTAACTTTCTGAGGAGGTTCATTCCACATTATGCTGAGCTCGCGAAAGATTATACACATCTTTTGAAAAAGGAGTACCCTTCCACTAGGATTAGGTTGCGTAAGCTTCCTTTGATGCTTTAAAAGATTCCCTTATAAAAGCATCATTAACGTATGCTCCTGACTATCAAAAAGACTTCAACCTGTATCTCGCCACTGCAGATACAACCATCGTTATGGATTTAGTGCAAGAAGATAATGGAATTGAACATCCTATATATTATTTAATTCTCAATCTTAATGATATAGAAATAAAGTACTCTTATGTTGAAAAGTTGGCTTTAGCAATTGTTCAAGCAGTACAGATTTTTCGACACTATGTTCTCTTTTGCAAAACTACCATTGTGTCAGATTGCAACCTTATGACCTACATTCTATCGCGTCAATTACTTGGGGAAAAATATTCCAAATGGATAGCCATTTTGTAGGATTTTGATTTTGAATTCACCAAATCCAAATCAAATAAGTCTCTCGTCTTTGTGGAGTTACTTTGTGACCTTCCCTTGTCATCCAACAATTTAACATCCCAAGCATCAATCGTGGATAAGACTTTGTTTCTGATATCGTCAAGCGATTCGTGGTATGGGGATATACTGGTCTATCTCCAAACCCAAACTTTTAGGCCTAACACCTCTTACTCTTAACAGCGACGTACTTGATACCAAGCCAAAGACTATCTGATTTTTGGTGATACACTTTACGATCGTGGTGTCGATACAGTTCTACGAAGGTGCCTCACACATGAGGAGGCCAAAAGAGTTTTGAATGATTGTCATTCAGGTGCTTGTGGGGGGCATCTATCTGGTTACCCTAATGCAGAAAAGATCTTACAAGCTGGTTACTTCTGGCCCACCATATTCAAATATTGCATAATTGCAGTCAAAAGTTGCCATGCTTGTCATATTTTTGATCGCAAAACTAGATTACCACCTGCACCACTACATCCAGTTGTTGTTGGGCCATTCGCTAAATGGGGCATTGATTTCATGACATGTAACCCCACCTCGGCTGGGAGGCATGGGTATATTATAGTCGTTGTCGACTATTTTACAAAATGGGCCAAGGTGATGCCTACATTAAACAACAGCGGTGAAATGGCTGCTCTTTTCTTTTTCAATCATGTAGTTTCTAGATTTGGTGTACCACAGGCTATAGTCACAGATCATGGGTCGCATTTTCACAATCACATGATTATTGAATTAACTGCCAAATTAGGACTGTCCCATGATAGTTCTACTCCATATTTTCTGCAGGCTAATGGGCAAGTTGAGGTAATCAACGAAGTCCTTAAGCACATGCTGCAGAGAATGATCGGAGTCCACAAACAAAATTGGAATTTAATCTTGTACTTAGCTTTGTGGGCATATAGGACTTCAGCAAGAAATGTGACAGATTTACACTCTTTCAGTTGGTGTATGGTTTGGAAGCAGTCTTACCAATTCAGTGCGAAATCTCATCCCTCAAGCTTGCAATTGATTTGCTTCCCAAAACTTCTGAAGAAGAGGCTCGTTTCTTAGAACTAATCCATCTAGATGAAACTAGTCGTGATGCTGTGTTGGCTAATGAAGCACATAAGAAACGTGTCAAGGCGCAATATGACAAAAATGTCAAGCCTCGTGTCTTCTCCGAAGGTGATCTAGTCTTGCATTATGATCAAGACTCTGACAAATTAGGAGTAGGTAAATTCGAACCATTATGGATGGGCCCCTACATTATTAAATGAGTATTGACAAAAGGAGCCTATGATCTGGTCGATTATGATGGGATTCCATTGTCGCAACCCTGAAATGGGTTGTATCTTAAATGTTACTATGCTTGACTGAGTGTAGTAAACTCATTGTACATATGCTTTTATTGCATTTTTGAGTGTTTTCTTTTAGAGTTTTCATTTTGGTGAGGTAATCCACTTCACATTTGTTGCAGATGTTAGAATTTTTGGAACCGTTTGTTGGGTATGCCGATGGAGCTAGTCTTAGTACGTAGAACCTATCTTTTGTGGCCTGGGCCATTTTTACTCCAAGCGGCGAGTTAGTGAGTTTCAGGGGATATGTATTGGTTGATTGAAAAACAACATCGCTGAGTATAGAGTGTTGATTGAGCTTCTCTCTGATGCTATTTCACATGGCATACGCCGACTCGTTGTCAAGCTAGATTCACAACTCGTCATTCTACAGCTTACTAGCATTTATTCCATTTAGAACCTAGATATTTATCGCATGTTCCTAAGAGTTAAGATTTTGGAAAGAAATTTTGATTTCATTCAATATCAACACATTTCTAGAAACCTAAACATATTGACTGATTCATTAGCAAACTATGTGTTAAATAGACATTTGCAGCATATGTAAAGAAAGCATTTCACATCAACATTTGCATTAGGATTTCATCACTTAACCAAAATAAAACTCCAAAAATCAAAAGTAGATAGTTGTTTATAGTTTTTACAAAATGTTTTGTGTCCAAGACAAAATCATTCATCTAACAAAGAAACTCAAAATGAATGCAAAAAAACATCCTAGACTAGTGATGCTGGTGATAACATGTCACCAACTATGCTATCATGCGCAGGAGCCTAGTGCAATGACTCGGTACGCCAGTAGTATGGCGCTGTAACCTCAAAGGTAAATCATTGGTCCTGACATCCTGAATACTGAGAGTGACGCCCTCAATCTGATCCTGCAACACTGCCAGGGCCTCCTATATGTCCAGATCCCGAAGGACGGCCCTCCCTACAGCCTCTCTTGTTGGAGCATCATCTGCCGCCCGTGGGCGTGCCACTGGTCACACTGGTCCAATATCTGCACACACATAAAAGTTTGATTAGTCTTGGTAACATAAAAAATAAAAAAACATTATAAAACTAAAAAACAAAGATGTGGTTGAATCATTTTACCTATAACACTCCACTGCTCACTAGCTCATAACGCCAAATCTGAGTCACCTCGGAAATCCATCCCGACATATGGATACTCCACAAATACCATCTCCTGGCGATTGAACCACTCGAGAAAGGCATCCGAGAAGGATATCTGTGGCTGGCCAGCATGTATAGCCATAAGATCCACCCATCTCTGTATCCATGGTTCCCTCGGTGCTGGCAATCCTAGTGAAATGCTTTGAGGCTGCATCAATGGAATCCTCTCCAAAGCAAAAGCAGTCAATATGGATCCATAGCCAAAATTCTTGGTTCTTCCATTCTTTACTTTTACAGTTGTTCTTTCATGACAGGAAGTATCACCTCACACCAATTGAACACCTTCGGTTCCAAACATTCTAGGGAATACTGCATGTAAGTTCTATTTTCCAAATGTAAGGCCACACTGCCAGCCAATCTAGCAAAGGTAAATAAAATGGTCCTCAACGGTCGATCAATGACATCCCAGATGTTAATCTTACCATCTCTACTGGGCTGAGATCCATCCCTGTAGAACTGATGAATGTAATCTTTCACAGATTCATCCCCACAAGCAAATTCTGATAGTGAAAGAGGGGCACCATGCCTTAACAACCCCGTCAGAAAGAAAATATCCTCAATTGTGAGAAGAATGGATTTACCTCTGATCTGGAATACCTATTCAATGGGATCCCAAGCATTGAGAAAATATTGCAACAGACTGATCTATTGTCTCATGCTGGATATGCGGAAGAACTTCAGCAAACCACAGTTTCTTAATGCATCCACTGTGCCTTGGTCATGTAAAGCAATCATATCCTCCTCTTCATGTTCTCGTTCACACCACGTGACAACCATATTGATCCAACAAATATCTGAAATGCAGACAAAAGATGAGTTAGAATCCAAATTTGAGCAAAAACAGGAAAAAATTTGATGAAAAAACACGGTGTGAAGTTGCCTTTCTGTGCCCATCGCACCCTACCTTTAGGCAAGGTAAGATGCATACTGACTGGCTAGTGTATAACTCAGTATGCATTGCACCTTTTGATATAATATAGGTGTGATGATTGGGGAACAAAATCTTCAAATGCTAGGAGCCCAAAAATTGGAAAAACTAGCTCAGAATCAAGAAAAGATGGAATGAAAATGAAGAGCTCAGGGATAGCTCCTACCTGGTCCTGATGGCACAGAAAATGGTCCACAAGATCTCCCGAAATTGACTGCTGAAATTTGACGGGGAAAACCGCTCTAGAGCTCCAAAATCCCAAATTTGAAATGAAATGATGAAAGTGAAAGGTAAAACTACTTTTTATATTTACTATTCACGTACTGCAAGTAAAATTTAGTTTTAGTTTAGTTTTCATCCATATATATGTATTTCTAATCAATTTGATGGAGTGATTGAGCAGGTTGAATGACTGAAAAAAGAATCTGATGTGCTAAACAGTGAATTGAACATCTTTGACCACCACTTCAAGCATAATTTTGTCATCTCAAACTTGTGTAAAAATGAAACTAACTCCCAGCATAGTTTGTTCATTTCAATTTTGTGTAAACATGAAACTAAACCAAGCATAGTTCCCCCATGGTTCATGCTTGTCAAAAAATGAACCAACCTTCAAGTAAATAAACTTTGTGACTGCCATTCTATCAGCCTTTTGAGCCTTGGTTGTGTACCTCCCATCACCTCCATTCCTTTGGCCGATCATACGCTCTCACATGGTTGTTTTACCCTTTTTGAGGAATAGTTGCGATGAGTGGTCTTATTAGCCAACCTCTTCACAGAAATCAACATGTTTTGAGAAGTTCCAAAATTCACTAGAACCAGTTGCTACCCTAGACACCACTCGTTCCTCAAAATCGAGTCTCCTTTAAACCCTTTTCAGACTCATTAAATATGAAAATATTGTCGAATGCCGGCCTTTCTAGCTCGTTAAAGTGATTGGAAATGTCATCCCTCCTGCATAATTTTATACTTTTTCAGATCCGAGGGATTATCTCACGAAAAGGTCGAGTGATTGTCTTTTTCGGCTCGTTAAAGTGATCAGAAAAGTCATCCCTTTTGTATTATTTTATCCTTTTTCAAACTTGAGGGATTATTTTATGAAAAATAACTTATGGAGTTTTCTTTTCGTCCCTTTTCAAACTCTTTAAACATGAAAAGGACCGAGTTATCCTTGTCGTTAAACTCATTAAAACAATAGCGGCAAACTTGTCCATTCTAGACGAGACCGAGTTTCACTGTCACTAGACTTGTAAAACATAGCAATAGGTTTGCCCGAAGGGCAAATTATAGAACAATCATATGTTATCCTCCTCAAGCTTGACAAGAATAAAGAGGTACTGGTCAGCAATGACTAGGAAAAAAGGGAAAAAAACTTGAAGAATTTATGGTAGCAGGTCGCTCTTGAACATGACACTTTCACTCCATCACCATTATTGAGTCGGGTTGGGTTATTCTATTCACTGGTCATCTCACCATTGGTCTTTCACACCATCATCTATTGGGGTTAACGCTACCAATCCATCTCAGTGTCGTCGACATGTTCAAGAGAAGCCATTCAGTTGAGAAGCAACAATCCAGTTAATGTCTCATCCATTGCAATACCTCCAACTTTCATTTTTTCATGACTGCCATTCCTGAACCTTGGGTCGTCAGTCCGTTTACACCTCCATAAATAATTTGCTTCATTTCGTGTCATAGATGTGGGATACATCAAGGCCCTCCTATGACGAGTCACTTCTTGTCGACATCAGCTCATTATCCAAGAAGTTGACTTAGAAAGACCCCTTTTAGTGCTTTGAAGCTTGCATACATCAATGGCAAGTTTCTTGCTTCTGGCGACAGGTTGACATCAATGGCCTTCGACTGAAAGATTTCGCGTGGTGTTCAACATTGCATCATATATTCACACCACGTGAATTGTACTGTACTACCTTGAGGGTCATTATCATTATCGGTGATTCCTCTCACGTCTGTTAACAACTCACATTATTGGCTGGTAATCAGGCAATGTCTTTCCATGTTCGACTCCAGAACATCTCTTCACATGGATTGACTTGTACATCAAGCGAATATTGAATGAGTTTGAAGACCCTGGATCTAGTTTCATCCATCCGGGCTGTGATATATTCAGGGATATAAAAACATCAAATGTACAAAGGCACTGCACAGATGGTCATATGAACCATGGATGATGAATCTACATCTGAAGAATCATCAGTCTGCATCTACAAACAACTATATGATCTATGTACATGAAATGAATTTATAAATATGAGCATGGGAATGCCTACCTCAACTAGATCATGAAATTTATATTATGATGATGTATTGTATTGTAACTTATGCAGGTCACCTTCTAGTTTGAAATGTCAGATCCTCATGATAAAGAATTCACTCGACATCAATATTTATGACTTCATACTTTAGGGGGCACCTGTTATAGAAATATTTGGGCACATCAACCCCAAACTTATATGTCGATAAACTACATCAACCCCTAAAATATTTATTTCATACACTAAAAGAACATGGTCATTTGATTACATCATTCCCCAAAAGTTCCACTTGAGAAACCATCCAAAAATTGCCCAAACTGAACCATACTGACTGCTCCACTGGCCAAATGCGATGCATATTGAGTGATACACTACCAGGTTGTGATGCATACTAATTAGGCCTTCTATAGGGTGTGATGGGCGAGGATGGACAAATGGCCAAGACAGTTTGCTAGGTGGTTGCTCATGGAATCTTATAGAAACTTCTCCTACCCCACTTGCCTCTATGAATTCGCCCAGGGATGAGTAAGAGATGCAAGAAATCTCCAATTGGAACCAATTGTAACAAGTGGAATGACACTAATCAAACCCCATGGATGACTCACACCCTTGCACACATCTATAAATGGATGCCTCATCTAAGAGATCTGGAGGTTGGAATATTGTGAATTGCAAAGAATTGCTGATATTTTGTAATTGAGGAAAGAGCATTCTATTGTTGGTGTGATCTTGCTATTTCATGAGGTGAAGAGGGATTGAAGCTGGGAGGATGATGCTGGATCAGACAACTGGGTTGTAATTCTTCCTTCTGTTTAATAAATTTCTTCAAGTTTTCTTCCATATGATTGTACAATTGTGAATGTTATCATTTGTGAATGCTATCATTTGTTCAATATATATATAATTCTGTAATGTTTATGTTGTAATAGCTCATGATGCTTTGATGGTTCTTTGTTGTTGTACCTGTGCAGGTACTCTACAAGCGAGTTAACTATGGGGAGGAGTTGCAAGCTCTGTTAAGGGGGAGAGAGATCAAGCAAGGGATTAAGTGGAAGTTCTAGGTTGGTCCCATCATCTTTCTCTTATCTGTCACACATAGAAGAAATCGCTGATTGCTTAAACGGTTGTTTCTAGGGTAGCTGCCAAACCTAGAGGGCTAGTTGTTCAACAAGGCACTAGTTTTCCCAGAAACAGTAGCTTGTACAGATACCTCATCTATATTAGTGGGATTAAACATGAGGATAGTGTGCCTCATGTAGCTGTGTAGACCACCAATATACTTCAACAGAGTCTCAAGTGAGTCTAACGAGATTCCTAGAATCAATGCTCTCTTTCTAAATTCTTTAGTGTATCCCTATACACTTTGCCCTTTCAACTGTTGAAGAGTTTGCTAGCTCATCATGGCTTGCTACATGTAGGCCAATGGATAGAACTGCTTTTTTATTTTAGAAACAAATTCACTCCAGATAGAGATAGTCTTGTAGAATTGAGGCTTCTGTGATCAGTCATATTTATAAGAAGAGCTTCAGCGTAAATCACATGAGAAAGACCTTTACCGACGCGTTTCGAACCAACCAGTGTGGTTCATCGTCAGGACAATTTGAAGATACAGATCCAGTTCAGTGTGTTAAATAGTCTAAGCAGAGACTCAAACGGCTATTTAACACGCTGAACTGGATCTATATCTTCAACTTGTCCTGACGATGAACCACACTGGTTGGTTAGAAACGCGTCGGAAAAGGTCTTTCTCATGTGATTTACGTTGAAGCTCTTCTTATAAAAAAGAGATAGTCTTACCATGTCTCTTCAGGTCAACTTGGATCCTGCCTTCCCACCAAACAAAGGTAGTGCCTCCAAGTTGTAGGCTTGCTAGCTGAATCTTTCTCTTATCTGAATCGATATTCTACACTCTGCAATAAGCATCAATTTGTCTAATCCAATTGTCCAGTTTTTCTACGTTCAACTCTCCATCATATACAGGTAAATCAAATTTGACATATAGTTTAATCAAAGATGCCTTCTTTTTATGTTTAGGGCTATTAGGAGGTGTGAGAAAGCTTTCGTCTTTCCCCTTGCCTTTTAAGTGGTCATGGAAGTAAGACTCATCTTCTCCTTTATCTTGTTTAAAGCCTGATGAATCTTCATCTTTGTGTTTTCTAAAGTCCCTATACATTTCCTCTACCATGGACTTTATGGCTAAGAAACTATCTATGAATTGAGGGTCCGGCCCCATAGAACCTTCCTCTGACATTACCTTCCAAGGATAGACTCTCCCAATTTCAGGATTAGTTTCAACCAACTCTCCTTCTCCTAATTTTAGCTTTGATCTAGTTAGCATTCAACAGCTAAGTCCAACACAAGCTTGTCTAATCTTAACAGCCTTGAGCTCCGATACCACTTGATCTGAAAATCACTCTTGAGTGATCTCAGTTAATTAATTAATGAATTAAGGTATTACAGACTCATGTGCTAGTGTGTGTCTATGTTATCTTAGGCAATGGATCGATCAGATTGCAAAATACATAGACACCGGAAAATGGAAAACAGTAAGAGAAACATAGTAAGCAAACACAAGAACACAACGAATTAACAAGGAGTTCACCCAATCCTCCTGGGCTACGTCTCAAGTCCAACTTTTAGTGGTGGCCTTTTCTTATTATGTCTTTAAAGTAGAGTTTTTATAAGGAGTAGCTCAATTTGAGTCTCCTGAAACATATGATGCTTAGCAGGGTGGTTCTTGGATTCCCCAAGCCATTAGAGTGCACAGACTCTTCCTTACCAAGTCTCGACCTCAACTGGTCTTGAATGGGACGAGTCCAATTTGGTACCCAGTTCCCGATAGATATCCTCTCAGGGATTGCTTGAACCTCTCAAGCCTTATGTCTGCTCGATGCTACCATACTTTGCAGGTTAGCTCGGCTCTCTGTTTTCTACTTCTTGCTTATTCTTTGTTTTGTCTCTTTATCTCACTTTCTCCTTCTTCCTTACAGTGCTCACTTGCTTTCGCTTCGCACTCTCTCTTTGTTCTCTATCTTCTCATGGCTTAAAGTCAATACGGCTCATGATTGTTCGCTTCCTCTTCTGCCCATTCGAATCGCCTATTGTTGTTCGCTTGGAGTTCCCTGCCTCTACATCATCGCCACTGTGTAACATCTCGCAGGAAAGTGGCCACTTGTCCTCTCACAAACTGTGCCAGCTCTTCCTCAAAGGTTCGGTATTTCGGTTACGCTGTGTAGTGATTCATCCACCAAATCAACGGTAAAATTGGAGTTCAGAATTTTATGTGCTGCAGCTTAATTCTCCCTCCAGATCCGATCATTAATCGGGCGCAATCTCCGCCGTCATATCTAGAGCCCCTAGATCCTATGGTGTTCGCTCTTATCGCGAGGTTGACTTGCTTGACCATTAGCTCATGATAAGAGGTGGTTTTTCTCTCTCATCCGCTGGACACGCATCATGCAATGTATGAAACCGCTCGTTCTCCTGCCAAATATGATTACTGCCCAACATGCCTCCGATATTCCGTCGGTTTTGGAGCACAGGGCTGCCTTTTGATTTAGTGCTTTCCCTACAGTTTCCTGGCTTCCCATGCGACCGAGCGCTTGGGGATTTTCCTTCTCGAGATGTTTTGCCCAACGATGCGCGATTAGTGTTGTGCTAATCGCGCATCAGAAATGGCCTTCGTTTTCTGATCCAGACTTCCTAACTACTAGTTTGCATCCTACATGGTCTCCATGGGCCTCAGTCAGCGTGCTTTGATCAAGGTCCTCTTCATTCCTTGCTAGCTACAAATTGCCACTATCCAAGGCCCTTCTTGATAGTTCTTTGTTCACAAGTTTTTGAAGTATATCCTGATTTGATACAGTCATAGCACTTTGATAATTTTCATGGATCCAATTTGGATCAATGCAAGCATCAACAAACTATATCTCATTAATTTAACAACTTTTTCAGTTAATATAAGTAGACTTGATTCAGTTAACTGAGCCAACTAATCACAACTCATTCTTATCTCTTTAACTGATGGATAAATTCATCAATTAATAGATAAACGGTTGCATGTCCTCACATAGACTTCAAGTTTGTTTTTCCTTAACTAATTAACTCATGGAGATTAATTAATTAATATTTTAAACTACTGTTAAGACCAAATTTGCTTTTATTTCCTATAGTTAGACCAGGCATTGCTAAAAATAGGAAGGGACCCAGAAAGGATATTTTTAGAAGATTCTATTTTTAGCAGTTTCACCTCTCACCCAAGGTGACCAAAATGCTCATGGGCCAAACTGCTATCTTTAGAAGTGTTATTTTTAGTAGTTTTATTTTTATTACTTTCTAAATTTAGCATTTCTTGTTGCACTCTTTTCAACACTCCCTCTCAACAAGAAAGGCTTCCTCTCAAACTCGATCCTGTAACTCTGGAATGTTCTGCATGCAACAAATCTACCAAGTGCAGTTGCTCCAGTAACACTGAGAACAAAAAAAACTCCCAATTGACCACTCTGTTGGGATAGAAACATACTCTGATGCTAAAGCTCTACCTGTTGCTGGCAAGTGCTACCTCTCTGACATCTGTGCTACTGCAACATCTCCATGCATCTCGCACCATTGCACACCTCTCTGTGCCACCTAGCACAATGCAACACACTTGTGCCTCTTGCATTGCTGCAGCCTGCATGCTCTGTGCTATCATGAGATTCCCTGCACTGTAACTCTCTCTGCTGCTCCATCTGCATCTGTCTCTACACAATTAGTCAGTTCCTGCTACTCCACATCGGGGCTCCCGTAGCAAGGTCTCATCCAAGAGGTTGGGTACCTCAAGGATCCTTCCCCTCCTCCTTGGGACGATTAGTCCACATCGCCCCACATCCTACCTGGAGGTATGGCTGCATGTGATCCCTCTGCCCACCTGGCTTGAAGTTTCCCCCTACTGGTGGTCTCTGCATGAGTAGATGTCTCTACTCAATCTCCTCTCAAATTTCCCATTGTGGCTACTCCATAACCTCCTGCAGTTGCTGCACCAATCATGGCTCCTCCACAATTGTCTAAGACTTCATCTGGCACTGCATGTTGAGAGGTAATATACTCTCCCTCTCAACCACCAAGTATCTAACCTTTGCCTTGCTCCTCAAGGCTTTGCATGCATCGTGTACCTCAAGTGCATACAAGTTCTTGGCTAGCACACCAATCTATTTCCACTCTTCCACCATCATGAAATTTTCTAGAAAAAGAGTTGATTTTAAATCAGCGATATCTCCCTCATCCGAACTCTGATTCAGCCGATTTTTTTTTTGGGGGTATTTTTCTGCAAGGAATCCAAATGTGCTATTTATTTCTGAAAATTTTGTACATAAGTTTTCAAATCTACTCTGCAAACTCTCGGCCCAAAAATCATAACTTTAAAATCTCCTCTCAGTATATTGTTTTCTCCTTGATCACATATGCTTTGATACCATGTAGAATTTTGTATAATTTTTCTACAAATCAGCTAGCTTTGTTACCATGTAGAACTTTTTCTACAAACCAGCTAGCTCCAATACCATGTAGAAATTTCCCACCTGTAGATCACCTGATAATGCAATGTACTAAAGCAAAACACTTGATCTACTTCTACAAAAAAATTAGCGAAAGCTCAATCAACCATGAAAAACATCAATAAGAACACATATAACTGATAAGAAGGAGTCAATCACACATAACACAGAAGAATTTACCTGGGGAAAGCACCTACCTAAAACCCCATCTATGTATTATCATACAAGTGGAAATATAGTCTGGATTACACAAAGCCTTAGCTCGGAAGCTATCCAACTCTCAGTACAATCCCTCTGCCACTCATAGACAATCAAAGGCTTCTCACAAATCTTCTCCTCTGCCCTCCAAGCTTCCTATTTCCTTGTGTAGTTTCCTTGGGGTCCAGTGATGTCACATGTGTGAATTGGCCTCTTCACACACTCACTAACCTCTTATCTAATTGCACAAACCTGAAGGAGATAAATCCTTCTCCATGGATGACCTTCCTTTATAGGAAAAAATTCATGCAACTAATAGTACATTGTCGCTTCTTTAATCTCAACTAGGTCTCTGACAGAATTGACATGCATCAGTTATCCATGAGTGAATACAAAGTTATTTGAAAATAACAGTTGCCACGTGCATGCAAGAATCAACAAACTATATCTCATTAATTTAACAACTTGTTAAATTAATCTAACTAGACTTAACTCAATTAACTGAGCCAACTAATTACAACTCATCCTTATCTCTTTAACTGATAGATAAATTCATCAATTAATAGATAAACTGTTGCATGTCCTCACATAGACTTCAAGTTTGTTTTTCCTTAACTAATTAACTCATGGAGATTATTAATTAATATTTTAAACTGTTGTTAAGACCAAATTCGTTTTTACTTCCTATAGTTAGACCAAGGACTGCTAAAAATAGGAAGGGACCCAGAAATGTTATTTTTAGAAGATTCTATTTTTAGTAGTTTCACCTCTCACCCAAGGTGGCCAAATTGCTTATTGGCCAAACTTCTATTTTTAGAAGTGTTATTTTTAACAGTTCTATTTTTTGCACTTTCTAAATTTAGCATTTCTTGTTGCACACTTTTCAACAACAAAAAATATCTGAAATAAAAACCAAGGAAAGAGAAGAGAGAACAGTAACATTTCCAAGTATGGTCACCAATTTGCTAGCTAGATAAATCCCTCTTGTTGACAAGAGCGATCTCCCTAGATCCTAAATGAAACTAGAAACACAAACATTTGAATAACTCTTTTCCTAAGCTTACTTCATTTTAATTGTAAATAGAAGAATAGGAGAGTAAGCCTCTTACCTATTTGTGAAATGCTTGATAGAGATCCACGCTTTGTCTTGATGAAGCTTCTCAATTCTTAAAAAGACCTCAAATCACATACATAAGAAAGATCAAAGGCATATGCAACATAACAATTCAAACAAGCTTAATCTAATTATCAAGGAGATTAGAAATTGAAATCATCTTAATGAATATAAAAAAAGGCATAAATCATTCATCATTTGAGTAAGACAATACAATGGAAAAATGGATTCATTTGTGTTAATTCAAGGATAAAGAAGAGCCTTACAACCTATTGAAGCCTCAAAAATCGCTACAACAACATGGGGGAAAACCACCCAGTCGGGGACTTGAATACATCCCTTTTCCATTTGAATTAGTGGGTCCGATTGGATATAATGGGACCAGTTTCCCAATAAAAATGTGATAGGATGGATAGGGTGGTTGATTTCCAAAACTAAGCGATAGATGGGGTGGTTTTCAACTGAAACACACACATATATATATAACCTATCTATATATTACTCAGGAATTTACTTATACTTGTGTGATCTACAATGATGATCTTTAGTACATGATAATGAAGATTAACAAAATACTAACAGAAATGAAAAATCCTTTGAAATAATTATTTTGATTAAATACTTAATCAAAATAATTTATAAACATATATCGCATCAAATATCATTTAAACACTTGCTCATCAATGTATTAGAAATGAAATTCCTAGTATATCCAAAAGTGAATGAATACATCACTGTATGGAAAAAGATACATATGATAAACAATATAATAAGAATGGTTGTTAATTAATGAAAAAATAAGTACACAAAGATAGAAGTACACGATGCATATCAGTCTGCTCATAACTTAAGTAGCTTCACTCCAGTCTTTCTTATTAAGATGGTTTGCAAAAGTACAAAAGTGCAAGGTTCTATAAGCCTTCTTCACAAAATTTCAGGACTCTGATCCAAGGATTCTACCAAGAGAAACTTTAAATTACAAAAGTGCAATCTTATAAAGAATTTCTTTATAAAATTCTAGACCCTTTCTTAAAATACATGAAAGGTTTATATAATAAAATAAAAGTACAAAAATAGGCATTACATGAAGTTTTGAGGAGGTTTAAACAACTCTCCTAAAAATAAGTGACAGAATTACATAAAAGAAAAATTGTTGAAATGACTAGTGCCAGCATGCAATGATATCTACTCTTTCATTTGTTGTCTAAGCTCATATATATCCATCATTGGATTGATTTCAAGAGGTTGGTTCATCCTTGTGTGCATTTGGCCTATATAAACTGCATCTGAAAGGGAAGGAAGCATGTGCATGGCTGAGTCAGCTAGGCAGCGTAGTACTAGCCACTAACTGCATGGCTTTACCAAATACCTCCAATACATTTCCCAGTCTAATTTTGTAAGTTTTTTAATCGTTTCTTCTTTTGTTGTGGAAGTTTCTTGCCATTTTGCTTCCAAGGCTCTGATATTAGGGGACTCCTAGGTGGGCATTCTTGTATCAAATTGGCATTATGTAAATTGTCATTAATGATCTCAATGATGTTTCTTGAAGCATTAGTTGCTCTTGCGACTAACCTTTCTACCTGTTTTAGCTGAATATCCAAATCAGTGAACAAGATATATTTGTGAGATTCTTTTATCTTGGGGAGATTTACTACCCTTCCTTTTGGAGTATCCTTCCATGTAATGTATCCTAAAATCTTCTCATCAATCTCATTGAAGGTGACCCTCATATTGGATACTTGATTCATCAGTGAATCACTTTCCTTGCACATTGGATTGATGACAGATAGCCTCTAACAAAATGTTTCCTATTGCATTGACAAAAATGAATTGAGTTCTAGTGCATCTTTTACAAAATCCTCAATTTTAGGATTAACTTTTAGTTGTTCCACAGAAAATTGCAGTTGTTGTATTTGAGCATATTTAGCACTTGTCTATGTTTGATACTAGAGCTTTAACTGATCAAAGCTCTGTTGTAGTTGTGCCATTTGTTTTTTCATTTTATGGTCTACATTCTTCTTTTATTCAGCCAACTGTTTTTCTAATTGTTGTATCCTCCCATCTTTCTCCCTTACTAGTTGTTTGACTTCCACTACCTTATCAATAGTGGCAGATGCATAAGCACTTGCAAAATGTGATAGCTTTGTCAAATTATCTGAAGAATCCATGGGGGTATCATTCCAAACGACATCCATGGGATCCTTGTCAAGAATTATTGTCGAGGACTATTCTATTTTCCTTTTCTTCCTCTATCGTTTTACCACAGCTCGATGTTTTGGACTATAAAGCGCATCAAGAGGAGGAATTTCCTCTACTATGAGAATGATTTCTATCGAGGAGAAGGCCGAGATTATTTCAATCTCTTCTGTGGAAACAACTTGTCAGTAGCTCTATCAGTGAGTGAGCTCTATTCAGTATTCTGGGGTGTGTTGAGTATTTTTTCTGTTTCAACATTTTCATCCCCTTTTTTTCCTTTGAGTTGCCAATCAAACTGTTTCCATGCCTCATCTATTTGGATTTTCAAGGGGGCTCCTCTATGTAAACTTTAGTGGAAACATCTTCCACTTCTTTTTTTGTTGATGCCTTTTCAGATTCCTTCTCAATCTCCTTTTCAAGACTATTTTTTGGGTTTTTCTATGGACTTTACTGTGAATCATGCTTTGATTCATGCTATGAGCCTTGTTTTAAACTCTGGGCTGATCTCTGCTCTGAAGTCTGTTCAGAACCCTATTCTGATTTCTCTTTTGAATTATGCTCAGAATCGTGTTCTAAGACCTTCTCTAAATCATGCTCAGAATCATGTTCTGACACCTTTTCCGAGCTTTTGCTTGAGCTCTGTTCCTTTTGAGCATTTGGATTAGGTATCTCTAACTGATCCAAAGGAAACTTTAGTAACCTTTTCCTTTTATACTACTGGAAATGGGCCAAATATGGTGGATTGGATCTCAGAGTAGCCAGATGTTGGACTTGTGAAAAAAGCTTAGTTGACTCAAACAAATCATCAAAACCATCTTCCTCATGGTTGAATTGCCTTATTTGGGGTCATACTGCCTACCAGGAATGGTAGCGAGCTTCAAACATAAAATGTGTTCAATTTCAAGTGAATCATCCTTGAAATTGTGCAATGCATGGACACCAAATTAGAGGGGAAAATAAGGCCAAAGGGATTTTTTGGATTCATTTAAGGTTTTAGTTATCCCATCCCCTACAGTCTGGTAAGAAATATTCCTGGCAAGAAGCTTATCAGGTACATACCAAGGGAGGACATGAGGGGGTGTTATGCTTCCAAAGACCCAGACATAAGTAAATAATTATTCTCCGAACCACCTACCTATTGGTAAAATATCAATCTTGGCCTCATTGGATAACCTTGGGGCCTTCTTGTCAAAAACCGCTTGGTGGATTTTGTAGAAATGGGTTTGGTAATTGGATTCTCACAAAATTTTGTAATATAAGTGAATGGGGGTAGGGCCTTGAATAGTCCATTTCCACTCCATAGTTGGGAAACTAGTGGTCAAATGGACTGCATCCATCATGTAGGCACTCATAAAAAACGGTGGGACTATTCTAGTGGTGACAAATCACTTTTGCCTATATTCCTGAATTTGCAAGGCAAGGTTGTTAGACAAAATGGTACCCCAATCCATTACAAAAGAGTTCACTACTACATCTATTATGGGAATCCACTCAACAGAAAACTTGGCTGTATTGGCATGCCCAAATAATATACACATCATAGCTACGACATAAGTTTAGGGAGCAGTGAGAGATGCTATAGGATACATACCCAATTTCTATTATTTGAACTTGCTTGAATTGGACCTCCATTGCTAAATTGGGTCTAATGGTTCCTCATTCTCCTTCATGAAATGCTCGAGGAAGGCTTTATCATATACCTTCTGTGGGTCTGGTATATGATACATTCTCTTTAGGTCTTCTGTTGTGAAGGAACCAATAACCTCTTGTCTTGAAGTCTTGAATGCATGGTCTGAAATGTTAATTTTGTATATTATCATTTTTACCATATCGGTGTATGGTAAAATATTCAGTTTGGAAGTAATTTTGTGCAAGAAAGAACTTGCAGCTTCAAAGTAAGAAGCTTCAGAATAAGTGGTAGCATCTGTTGTTTCTTTTCTTTGAATTATTCTTGGACACTCATTTTCCAGCAGATTGTACATAGTTTCCCATGAGGAAGTCCCTCTATCAATAGTGCATGTTGTATCTGAGAATAATGGAGGACTTTATGTTACATCAAACATGGAGGATTGAGTGGCTTCACCGGACTTCTTTCCTTTCTTAGACTAGGTCATTTTGCTACACAATTCTTTCTAAGGAGAAATCCTATAATACAGAGAATTTAGAGCAAATGAAGAGAAAATAGGAGTTAAACGTAAAATCATGCGAACACCTAAAGCTTTTGAAATGATGGAAAGGGAAGTTTTAATGCAAATCAATCTGAACAGGTCACCAGATCTCCTTGGGCCTTGAAACTATAAATACAGTTAGGACCCATTAATTAACTGAAATCATGGCTCCGCATGGTTTATATATTATTAATTAATATATTGCATCAAGAAACTTATTCAAATGGTAAATAGAATTCATTCATTTAGTACCGTGCCGATATGCGATAGCGATATTACTGTATCGGTGTGCTAAGCATGGGAGATGTGCGATTGTGATAATTGCATTATCGCAATATCGCAATTGGCAATTTCGAGACAACGAAGAATAGATATTGCAAAAATATTTTAGTGATTGTGATTGCAATAAGTGATGTGGCAGTGTAGTGGGCCCATAGGTTTGTTATCAGGCACAACTTTTGATTTAAGCTTTATAATTTCTTTGGGCTCTTTTCTTTAATGAATAGCTTTATCGCAATCAGAACCATTTGGAATGATACAAGCGGAGCTTATTGTCATTCCTGTGATACATCTGGATGCAATTGTATTTGAATGATATAGTTTAATGTTTAGTTAGGTCCGATGACTTATAGTGTTTTGCAAGAGGGAGGCCTTTCAGATACATTGCCTATTTGTCATGGGATTGCGATGCGGGGAGCTTCCATTGTAAGGAATTCTCATTAATAAATTAAGCTTTTTATAAAGAATGAATATGCTTGGGGTTCCCCGAAGTCTATCCTTTATCACAATCGCAAGTCTCGACTCAGTAGATGAACTATTATACTCTTGAGACTTTGTGATATGTGATATTGTCATATTTTGCTTTAAAGTGGCCTTATTTGGTCATTCAAGATTTAATGAGGTTTTATTAAAAAAGGAAAATCAAATATGTTCCTAAGAAAATATTTAAATTAAACTTATATTCATTTGTTTTTTAATTTTTTAAGGGTCCCCATTTATTTGTACAATAATCAGCTAAGTTTTAGGAAAAATAAATGGGGGGTTGTTGCATAGCACAACACAACCTCTACCTTGATGTCATGAGGTTCCCCACAAATGCCTCTAACCCTCTCCTTAGATGATAACCCTTCCAATATAAATCCAACAACATAAGTGTATATTTTATGAACCTCCCAATCCCTCTAGCCTGTAGTCAATTTATAAGCCAATAGGAAGAAGTTTCAGATCCAAAAGAGAAGGATGAGATTCTAAAATTAGGGGATTTAGAGTTCCTTGATGAGAGGGAATTAGCTCAATGATCTGAGGGGTATGGCTCAAATAGATATGATAGAGAAGAATTTAGTTAGGATATATTCACCCAATAATGCTTCTGGAATTCACTTTTTATTTTTACTTTTATTTGAGTTATGTACGCAGTCTATAGTGGAAGACAGAGCATAGTTCTGAGCAAGTTTCAAGGATAGAAATAGTGAATGTGCAGGAACTGACTAGGGAAAGTATGCAGATAATACTAAACAAGTTATAAAGCTATTTTCCCAAAATTCACATCTTTTCCAAGGGGTTTTTATTGTTTGACCTCTAAGGGAGTGTAATGGAATATTCTTATGGATGGCGAGAGATCCATTTTAACAGTCAAGTGTAATGGTTAAAAAATGACGTGTAACATAGGCCAAGGTGCTTTCTTATTCCTATGCAGAACTATTGATAACACTGTGGATATTGTTGGAAATAATACTGAGAGAGGGGGGGGGGGGGGTGAATCAGTATTTACAAATCAATAACTTTTTTATTTCCATAATCAGATTTATATATGCTACTTTAGTGAAGGGAACTCACGTGTGCATGCAAGTGTTCTTAAGGAAACCATCATATATCCAATGAACTTATGATTTAGTTAATTCATCATATGTTGATCTTTAATCAGTGCATCAATAATTTATTAAACATTAAATAGTAAACATGTGCAGTAATAACATAATAAACCATCACACGTAAGCAACACACATGAACACCAAGATTTAAGGTGGAAACTCAATGTGGGTGAAAACTACCTGTTGTTGTCATCTCTGTCTTCTTTTAATAATAAGAAAATATGTTTACAATATTGTACTGGTGCAGGCTCATACCAGTATGCAATCACCCACTTGTAGAAGGCTACAACCTTCTCTTGTTCTCCAGATTCTTCTGGAAGGGAGTTACAACCCCCTAGTTCTTGTACTAGCCAATATGCTTACTAGTACGTAGGCTCTGAACTATACAAGGCTACAACCTTCCCTTGTTCTCTAGCTGCTACTGGAAGAGAGCTCCAACCCCTTGATCAAATCACCATCCATTACTGGTAGGAATCTTCGACTTCCTCACTAAAGGCTCCAACCCTCAATAGCCTCCAGGGACCACGTTTCATGAATTTTTAGACTGGACACTCTTGGTACACAACACTACAATATGAAGGCCATGTTTCATCAAATTTTCACACTGGACCCTTAGTAACATTGAAGCTCAAAATCAATCACCACTACAATAAAACCATCAAATACATCTGCACCAACCAATTACAGAAACCCAATCATCAATCTCTAATATCGCTGAAACAATCAATTATTGAAACCTCTAAAACTTTGACACAACTAAATCAAATAATCATTGAACCTGTGACACAACTGAATCAACCATTCATTCAAACTTAATCAAATTTAACCAATCAACTGGAATAGACAAATCACTATAACTAGTACATATATTTGAACCTAGAACATTGCATCAACAACTAGAACTAACTGTAACCTCAAAAGGCATGTGTTAGAATGTATATGTTCCTTCAATGAAGCAAACTTATGTGTATACACTACTTCCTTTTGCCCAACTTGCCTATACCCTAAAGATACTGAATCATAAAACCTCTAAATCACAAACCATACCAATCAGTGAAATTCTGAAGATCTACTGTCATATTACAGAGTTCTAAATAGATAGCAACAAAGATCACCTGTTATGAAACCAACTCACAAAAAGATAGAAAAGATAGATCAACATCTTATAATTCAGTGTCTTCGAGGAGTAAACCTCATTTACATTACATAAATGAACAATTCTTGGATGATACAAATGACAAGACCTCATTTTTATATATAGGAGTCTAAGGGGTCATAATACAATCAAAGCTGACATAACAATAATAATGTAAGGGCCCAATAATAATAATAGTGGGCTTCTATGGGGGATAATAATAGCAATATGGGGACTACATAAGGGGGTTGTACTAATAACAATAAGGGGTTACACTAGTAGTATAGGGGCCTAACATGCCCCTCTCCTTCAAAAAGTGTTGTCCTCAACGCTTGAGTAGTTGTTGATGCTTCTGTATAAAATTCTTGTCCTCACATTTAGAATCTTCAGTGGGTAAGTTCTTCCACTTGATGAGATACTTTGAAATTGATCAATTCCGTAGCTATCGAGTTCTTGTTTTTGTGATTGCTCTAACTTCCAATATGATTTTTCCTTCCTCTTCAAGTTCTGGCAATATTGTTTGAATTGTGATATTCTGCAACTTTTGAATGAGTGGCCACACTTTTTTTCCCTTCTTCCATTCATCCCTTGCTTCATTTATCCAATTTGGTTGGATAAAAGAAATAGCACAAAACAATGCTTCCACATCCTCATCCTTTCTTGAGAGTGCATCTGCAACAAATTTTTTTTATCACTTTTTTGTAGATGATGTCAAATTCATAACCCAACATATTTGTGACCCATTTTTCTGTTCTTCTAAATATAATATTTGTTCTAAAAATTATTTAAGACTAGCATGATCCATTTTACCTTGAAGTGTCTTCCCATTAGGTAAGGTTGAAATTTCTTAAGTGCATGTAGTATTGCCAACATTTCCTTCTCATAAATAGCTTGCTTGAGATGTAGCCGCAAAAATACCCAATCACCTACATCAAAACGCTTTTCACTGTGATGTTGATCTACCTGTTGTTTCATTCAATTTTGCACCAAAGTGGCATTATCCTTTAAAATTTTGAGAACTTGTTGTTGATGCTCGATTTGATCTTTCACTGCTTGAACCTTTTTCTTCTTGATATGTCCTTCTATCTTGAGAGTTTGAGGAGTTTTAATTTCTTCCAATGGTTTACAAGATATGGTTGGATTCATTTCTTGATGCTCGATGTAATCTTTCACTTCTTGAACATTTTTCTTCTTGATATGTCCTTCTATCTTGATATTTGGAGGAGTGGTAATTTCGACCAATGAATTACAAGATATGGTTGGATTCATTTCTTCTTTCTTGATGTGATCTTTCATTTCTTGAACCTTTTTCTCCTTGATATGTCCTTCTATCTTGAGAGTTTGAGGAGTGGTAATTCTTGCCAATGCTTTACAAGATATGGCCAGATTCATTTCTTCTTTCTCTGGGGTTGGGTCCTAGAATATATCCTCTTCTTTTGATGTTTCTTGATCCTTTTCTTCCTCCTCTTCATACTCTATGTAAAATAATTTCTTCTCAGCGCACTTATGACCTTTAGTGCATTTTTTATCACAATTGTAACAAAGCCCTTTTCCTCTTTTTTCTTCCAATTGTTGTGGTGTTGCTCTAAAGAAGGTGTTCCTCTTTGTATCCTCATAATGTGCTATAATTTCTTCTATGAAAATTGACCACGTAACAAGTGGTTTACAAGAACAAATCCCTTTATACCATAAAAATTTATCTTGTTCTAAATATGAAGATGCAATACATACCTTTTGTAACAGTGGTACACCATGTAGATCAAAATATTTCTCCATCTGTAGTATCCAATTTACTGGATCCTTTCCATCAAACTTCCTCATCTCGATTTTTCTTGATTTTAGGAGTTCGATCTTGAAATGACTGTAAATATGTAATGTTAGATCTCCAAGTTCTAAACTTTCTTCCTACGGTAGCTCTCTACGTCATCTTTCCAATGCCACCAGTCTGATCGAATTTAGATTCTCCAAGAAATAGTTATGCACAATCTCCCAAGATGACCTGATTATATACCTTTTCAGAAGAGTGAACTTCTATGAAGTGCCACGTGTCATTGTTTTGACCTTAGGATCTAAAAAATATACACATGAAACTGCAGTCCATCCTATTTGTGCAACTTCTTACGAAATTTCAATCTGATGCTCAAAACAAAAGTTATGACTATTTTCCCTTGGTCACCTGTTTGGAATGTAATTGGGGAGTTTGAAAAAAGGCCAATTTCCTCGAATCATATCTCCATAAATATAGTGTGAAAAGATCTAAAATTTGGACCTGAGGTTCAGAATGATTTCAACCCAAATGGGTTTTTTTTTTAGCATCTGAAACGTCGCAGAAAAAATGTTATAGCGACAATTCCACGATGACCTGTTTGGAGCAGAGAAACCCTAGAATCCAAAGCTCTGATACCAAATGTTATGAAACCAGCTCACAAAAAGATAGAAAAGATAGATCAATGCCTTAGAATTCAGCCTCTTTGAGGGGGAAACATCCTTTACATTACATAAATGAAACAGTTCTTGGATGATACAAATGACAAGGCCTCCTTTCTATATATAGAGTCTAAGGGGTCATAATATAATCAGAGCCAACATAACAATAATAATGTAAGGGCACAATAATAAAAATATGGGGACTACATGGGTACAAAAATATAATAAGGGGGTTGTACTAATAACAATAAGTGGTTACACTAGTAGTATAAGGGCCTAACATCACCCTTCCTTCTCAATCAATCAATCAACTAGACTCAATCTCCTTATATAATTAATTTTATTTTCAGATCTAATAAAGACATCATTGATAGACAACAGTAAAATATCAATATTGATCTGATAGATCAGCCATCCATGAACATCAATATTTTCTTTTGCATATGCTACTTGGAAGAGCCGAACCAAAGTGTATACGCACCTTCACCAAAGCGAACCAGCGTATAGATCTACAAATACTTACTTATAACTTCTTTGCAATTCTCGACTTCAGACATACCCATATCATCACATATAAATGATAAAACGTGTGTTAGCAATCATATCTAGCCTATCCATTATCAAATCACATAATGATAAGTCATTATGATCCTGATCCATCATTAGATCACATCCATCATCAAACACTCAGGTGCATACTTAGTCTAGATCAAGCAAAGCATCAGAAACCCATAACATTCATATTTTATTTTTATCTAACACGTCATAAGATATTCATTACTTATACCCTTAGCCCCTTGATCTTCTCCTCCTTATATACTTAGATCCTTTGTCAATACCTCAGACAAAAACCTTGCACCAATACCTCGAACAAAAAACCTCAGACCAATACCTCAAACCAAAAACCATGGACCAATACCTCAGACCAAAAACCTCGAACCCAAACCTTGGAACAACTAATACCATGGAACAAAACCACACGTAGGATCTGTGGTATTCTTGGACGGGATCAAATAGTCGTTACTCTACTCAATATTGTGGGCTAATACCATGGTATTGACCCCTGGTATTCTCTACTCTTGAAATTCCTTGATTTTCCAACTTATACACGATTTTCCTCTTGTGAAAGTGCGTGCATACGTATATGCGATTTTTGTTCTGTGAACCCATGTGTATATGCTACTTGGACAAATTGAACTAGCGTATACTTCTTAAACCATTCTATTTCTTCAATTTCTTGATTCTGATCTGTAGTCCTTTGTTCCTTCATACTATTCTTTTGTACCATTACTTTGTTCCCTCTGAATAGACCTATTATAATGTGATTTGGAATTGTACATTACTTCTAAACTGATTCCTTTGACTGCCCTACATTTTGTCACATATGTAAACACAACTGCCATGCATTCTGTCACATCTGATATATCTATTACAGATTCATCTAGTTACGTAGATTCATCTAGTTATCATATACAAGTGAGTTGTTCTACTACAAGTGGGTTGCCATCAAGTACAACACATGTATCATAATGCCAACAATATGATACGCAACTTCTTGCATGACTAGCATATTGGTGGCATACCTCGGTAAAATATGCAGAGACATTTTCCACCAAACACCCTGAGGAAAGTGCCATTCGATGAGGAAAACCAAACTATTATCTACGATATTTCTTCCATTTTCTCATGTGACATGCAAGGTGGATCTTCCTCAAATATCATCTCATATAATAGAATGAGGAAATAATCATTTAACTTCTCCATTACTCCTTTGTGGTTGCACTCTAAAAGTAGCTTGTAATAAACATACACGGTTGATCCGAATGGAAAATGGCATCAACCCATGGTACTCATCCACCCATATTATTCATCAACCCATGGAAGTTACCCATGGTATTATAAATGGCATCCGCCCGTGGTATTGTGACATCCACCCATGGTATTCATTCACCCATGGAATTGGCCCGTGGTATCGTAACTAAAAAGTACTATAAATAACAATTCACATTTTGTAAAAGGACAGATTGTCCGCCACAATGTAGCCTTTATAGTTCAGAGGCATGTAGCCATCACATCTCTTCTCAGAGATAAGCTACCATCGCCCTAGCTAGTTTATTTCCATTTC
>APFE031493809.1:34574-49767 GCA_000404065.3 Pinus taeda | reverse complement strand
GGCATGTGCTACAACCTCCACAGAGCACTTTCTTGGGTCAAGCAAGAAGAATTTTTCTTTTTTCATTTTTTTGCAGGATTTTTTTTTGGGCGGTGAATTTGTAGATCAGATTTGAAACATTTGGTACAAAATTTACAAAAACAAATACCAGATTTGGATTCCTCTCGAAAAATCACCCAATTTAAAAAAAAAATGGGTCAAATCGGAGTTCGGATGTGGGAGATATCGCTGATTTAAAATCAGCTATTTTATCAGAATTTTTGTGACGACAGAACTATTGTAGCACGAATCTGAGATCTCAGAGTGTTCAGATAAGGATTTCCAACACATGGGAAGATGCAAAATGATCCTTTTGCTTCCAAAAACATGTTGTAATAAATATTCTGAGTTATATTGACTGAGTTATGCCCATTTTAATTCTGGAGCAACATTCAAAGTGGGTTCCCATTGGAGACGTGCCCTCCCACCCCACTTTAGTAGGCAGCTGCTTCACATTCATCAGTTTCAACATAGCAGCATTCGGCTTGGGTTATTTGGAGACGTGCCCTCCCACCCTAGGCTATGTAGGCACCTGCTACTTCATCAACAACCAACATCACGGTTATGGGTCAACCGTATAAAATCCTTGTCATCGAAGTCCATTTGCTAGGCCGCACACTGTCAGAATCACAGTTGGTCACAAGAATTACAGGGTATCTCTATCCTAGGATCTTCGTTTATCAGGGTTTTGGGTTAACCACATAAAACCCTTATCTTCAGTGGCTCTTCATATTCAACAAAAGCTTCATAGGAGGGAACTTTATGCAATGGGGACCATTGCTTCTTAAGGAGGGAGGAATGATCCGAATGGAAAATGGCATCAACCCATGGTACTCATCCACCCATATTATTCATCAACCCATGGAATTTACCCATGGTATTGTAAATGGCATCCACCCGTGGTATTGTGACATCCACCCATGGTATTCATTCACCCATGGAATTGGCCCGTGGTATTGTGACATCCACCCATGGTATTCATTCACTCATGGAATTGACCCATGGTATTGTAACTAAAAATTACTGTAAATAACAATTCACATTTTGTAAAAGGACAGATTGTCCGCCACAATGTAGCCTTTACAGTTCAGAGGCTTGTAGCCACACATCTCTTCTTAGAGATAAGCTACCATTGCCCTAGTTGGTTTATTTCCACTTGGGTTTTAATAAAAAAGTTTCTTTGTGGTTTTGTTTATTGGGCATTCTCATATTTTTCTTCTGGGAATTTCAAGTTTTCAGATCTTGGGGGTATCTCCTCCCAAGATCCATTTCAAGTTTTGAGATCTTGGGGGTCTCTCCTCTAAGATCCGGATCAACGGTAGGCACCCGTGGTGTCCAAGTCCAATTAAGACCAGGGAATGCATTGTGTGCATAGATTGCATCCAATAGATATGAAGGCATATAAAATCTATCTTTCCCACCCTTGGGAGGACTAAGGGTGTTAGATCATGGACCTGCAACTGTGAAGCCAACAAATCTGACTAGTTGAATGGTTTAACTTCATTGAACACCTAGTCCAATAAGAAATCCCACTATTTAGGAAAGGTATTGATGCTCTGTTGACCATAGTTTATGCAACATAAAAATATCAAGATATGATAGCCCCTCCTCAGATATTTTGTCTTGTATGTGTTGGTTGGTGTCTGACGAAACTTTTTTCACTCTTTCGTCCAACCCTTAATGATCTCCTTGGTGTTCAAGTAGTCGATTCCCTTCACACACCTGGAGGTGATTCCCTGTAGGATCTCAGTCTAGGGTGGCCGAATTCGAGTCGCCCTGACGATATGAAGCCCTCAATGGAATCATCTTGTCCTAGTCATGAGTCATTGGCATGCATGAACCAAGAGAGGGAAGATGGATTCAAAAATTATATATAAATAGGCCATGGGAGAACCAAAATATGAGACATTGTTACGTTGGCCAAATTGCTATTAGAGAAAACCAACATTCCATTGTTGAAGCCAAATAAAGTAAGAGAAATAGCATGTTGTCCATATTGATTCTAAGAAATCCATCATCTTAGTGAGAGAAGAGAGTCCATCATTCGAGAGTCTACATAATTATTTGATAGAGAGGAGAAAATTACAAAGAGATTGAGGAAAATAACCCCCCTTCCTGAGGATTTTTTAGCACGATAGATCAAATAATTGTCTTCAAGTGCTTAAGATTCATCTATTGTATTCAACCTCTACTACCAACAATAAAAAAAGTGACATTTTTCCATTATTTTATTGACTTGTTTTATCCATGGAGCATTGTTTGTGTATTTACTTCTTTGTTTTAGTGTATGTTTGTATATGCATTTCTTTTGCTATTTGCAATATTTTTTTTATCTAATTATGTTCACTAATAACACCAATTCTACTGGTGATCCTTTCTAGGGAACAACCAACTGTTAAGAAGGTGTATTTTGGTACACCATTTCCACAAAAACACTACCACACCATCATTCCATGAATTCCATAAGTTTGGAATTCTTGATGAAACCCTTGCTTCCTTTTGATTGGTGAACCTTTCGAAGAAGATTCCAATAGAGTATCTTGAGTATCCTCATCCAACATATTTTTCATATTTTTCCTTTTGACAGATGTATGATGAGCCTTGTACTGGATAAACTTTTATTTATTTTTCACAAGTACCACCTATGTTCTTAACAAGGTTTCTAAAATCTATATACTTCCATGGGTGATTGCCATGGACTTCAATTTCAATCATCTTTCGTTCTTCTCTATGATGATGTCACCGCGAGCTCTTGATTTCAATGCTTCTATGACACCATGATGCATCCCATAGTTTTTCGTAGTGAATCATGATAGCCATATCTTACAATAGAAGACTTAAGAACAAGAACTTGAAAATAACTTAGGTGAGGAATACTATATCATTCATAGTAGAGATCTCTTACTTCCTCTTTCTTGGTCTTCTTATTTTCAACTTCCTCCACTTCTTTGATTATATGGGCTTCTTCTCTACCTATTTTGTTATTTTCCTTCTTAGTAAAATCTCTTTTGTAATGCCCATATTATTGACATCCATAGCATTGAATCTTAGCAATGTTCCTTCTCTTTTTCTAAGAACCGGCTTTTTTCATACTTTCCTCTTCTCTTTGTCATAGTATCATATGCTTGGTACTTCTCACTAGTTCCCACATCAGTTTTAGCCTTCATCTTGGTTTCTTCAATCCTGCATAGTGACCATAAATCCTGGAATGGAGTAGCTTCTTTCTTCCCATAAATTCTTGAAGTAAAGTTACCCCACTCCTCTCGTAGTGCATTTAGTACAACAATGGTCATCTCCTTGTCAAACATTACTTCTCCCAGGTCTTGAATTTGATCCCTTATTTCAAATATCCTCATAAAGTATAAGTATTCCTTCTTCCTTCAATATCCTTAGCTTGTAGATTACTTTCCTTAGAGCGATAACTTCTCCAAGACTACTTACAGAAAACAACTATACCAATTTGTCATATATTTATTTGAAGTGTCGAGTTTAGATACATATGGAATGAGGGGATCCTTGATAGATTCTATGAGAATACTTGATCTCTCACTTCCCCTTTCATAAATTTCACATGTGTTTGAGCATCTTCTTTCGCTATTTTGGTGATAGATCCTTTGATATGTTCCATAACCTCATTTTCAATGAGATTCAAATTTGTCCACTTATTCCATGCAAGATAGTTTGAAGCCCCAACCAATTTGTTGTTTTCCTTGAAAAAATACATTTTCACAGATTCAAACATAAATATACTTACTTGTGAAGATTCTTCTTCCTCTCACTTCCTCCTTGAATTTGATGATAATATAGATGATAGAGAACTTCTCCTTGATGAAGATAGATCTCTTCAATAATGATCCTTGACCCCACAAGGATGGAGATAAATTTAGATCCTTTGATGGTATTGTCCTTGTTGATGATTATCAATGATCACTTCTTTATGCTTCTTCAATGATCTTCTTCAAGGATGAAATCATTGCTTTAATGAGAGGAAACTACCTTAGAACCCTTTGAAGACAATGACAATGTCCTTTGCTTCCCTTGAATGAATAAACTTCAAGCTACCTTAATTTGTATATCTCTTCAACTTAATGAGGGTATTTGTGGTCTTTTGATTATGACTGGTGGTTCCCAAGATTTCCTTTTGATGTATACCTTTTCTTCAATTTAGGTTTTTGTCAATTCCTTATAGATCTTGACTTTGTTGATGATCTTCTTGGATTTTCTTTGATGTCTTTCTTGAGATTTGATCCTTGAGTGTCCCTTGATAAGATACCCTTCCTTGAATTTGTCACCTTAGTTCTGATACCATGTTGAGAAATATAGGGCATGAATATTAGGTAATTTATCTATTAACGATAATTGCTTGTGAATTCCTTTTAGTTCAGTAGATTATGATCTTCTCTTTAGTTAGATTATTATCGTGTTCTTCTTCATCAAACAACTACCAAAGCATAAACAATATAGTGACAAGAGACAATAAATGTAGGCTATAAGAAAGGGAAAAAACCTCTCCCACTTGAGAGGAAAACCCAAATGAGTACTTTAATTGATGAATATCAAGACCAAGATCCTTGACCTATTTTCCTCTTTGAGGCAAAGTTACAAAGCTTATTTTTGTAGCGGCTACAACAACCCTCCAAAATTTTCCCTTAGCTTCGTTTTGGAGCCTCCCTACCAACTTTTCACAACACCTTGTCTCGCTTCATCAAGTACACAAGCTTCAATGTTTTTCTTGCACAAAGGCAGCCTGTCGATTCCAGCTTGATGCATTCCCCTCACAGGTTGTTCATCTGGACTTGGTCCACTTGCAGGCTAAGAAGCTCCCCCAAGAAATTGGGCATTTCTAGAGGGAAACCAGCCTACCCTCCAAAAATTGCACATTTTTGTCTGGCAGCCTGCTGGGCTCCAGAATTGCGCAATTCTGCCAGTCAACCCTCATAGTGAAAATTGCACAATTTCCCCAAACAGGGTTGCTCAACCCAAAATTTGTGCAAATCTAGGTAGAAATCAATTGCTCTACCAAGAAATTGCACAAATCCCCTGGGCAGCCAGCCTAGTGCCTAGCCAGAAATGTGCATTTTCTATCAAGCAATTGAGAAGCTTCATGCATGAGCAGTTGGGCTGACCAGTTCCACCCGGGACCAAGGAAACTTGACTTGCATGCATGGCTTGATTTTTCCTGGAATGGCAAAAGGAAACCTGAAAAATGCATCCCATGATTTAGGGAACTATTTTTACCAGCTGGAGGTTAAATGCAAAGTGGTTTTAGAAACTTTCCTCCAAGTGTCGCTTTTTCCTAGATTTGTGGCATGCACGTCATGAGCTCAAAACTTATTTATTTGATGCATCACAGCTCATTATTTCACATCGATCTTGGATCTTTGACATCCCACAGCACATCTAGGACTCTTCGACACATCCAACTCAGCTATTCATGGGTAAGTGGCCTCAACTTGTCTTTTTCAAAATTTCTATTGCTTTTAGTATTTTCTCTTGTGTGAGTGTTGTTTTCTTGATTTCTTTGAATGCTTGTTGTCTTTTACATGTATACTAGCTTGTCTTAGCACTGTTTCAATTTTCGTTGCTATCTCACTGCTATCACATGCATGAAACTATTCTGCACAAACGATCGTCGATTTGGCAACTTGTTTCACCCACATGCATGTTGATATGTTTACTGAATCTTTCATTCCTTCTTTCATGCTTGTCAATCACTTCTACTTTCACTTAGTGTCTCCATGCATTCACTTTCATATTTTCTTTCAGTTTCTCGTCGGCAAGTCTGTCCAACCTTGGCTGGGACTCTACCTTCACCGAGATAGCATTTCACAATATGGGGAAGGAAGGCTATGTCTTCCTCTCCAGAAATGCACATTTTTTCCCAGACACTATCCTCCAGGACTTTTTTGCGCATTTCTGAGGGACAGTGACTGTTGGCCTAGAAAATTGTGAAATGTAGTCCCTGAGCCTACAGTCACTCCTAGCTAGAATTGCGCATTATGCAATCCCAACAGTTAGCAGCCAGTCTAGATTGCGCATTACGTAAATCCAATAGCCAGTATTGCCTCCCAAACAGCCCAGACTACGTTTTGCATAGTTCTGGTAGCTAGTCACCCAACCTCCCAAAAGAAATTGCACAGTCTTGCCTATCAGTTCCCTAGGTATGTGCTATGTTATTCCCGAATTTGATTTTGTTTTCACTGACATATTTCTTTCCATCCATGTTTCTTTTATTAAGATATTTCATTTGTTCATTTGCCTCTTAGTAGTATAGGATCAATGGCTTCCAAGAGACTGGGATCACAGGACACTGATGGAAAGGCAACTGGAGCAGTAGTTGAGTGAGTGTCCTCTAGTCTACCGATCTATGAAGATACAAAGTTGTTTCTAGATAAGGACATCAAGCTGAAGTGGCAAGAGGTCAATGAAGCATTTGCAGGCACTTTTGAGGAAGACCCCAAAGACCATTAGGTGTATGTGAACATTCACATGTTCGGCTTGTACTGGATTGCATGTAGATACCCTGTGTTCCCGTGTGCGGACATGATACACTGGATCATCTCTCACACTGATCCCGAGACAATGACCTTGAGTAGTCTCAGTGGGATGAATCTTGCAACCTTTTGGGCATGATATTATGATGAGATGTATCGTATGTCAAAGCCCATGACTATCATGAAGACTCCCTTCAGCTTACCCAACAGCAGTGCTAACTCCAAAGACATTCTAAAGAACTGGGTAAAGGAGCTTGCTCAATTTAGGTTGACACCCAACCAGATTTATAAGACAAAGATACTACAAAAGGCATGTCAGTACTTGGTCATATTTTCATGTCGATTGTTTGGCCAAGAAAGTACAGAAACCTTCCCACAGAGTTGGGTGATCGCAATGGACCAACTGGCTAGAGAAGGAAAACCATGTAACTAGTATAGCATGTTGGCTCATTAGCTGAAGGAACAAGTAGCAAAGGCTCGACAGTCACTCAGAGGTATGCATGCAAATATTTACATGTTCACCTACATCTTAGTTGAAATCTGTGCACGACAGGAGTTCCTGGGCTTGGAGTGGGCATGGTCACCAGTGGAGACTGTTGTAAACACATATTTCAAGTTTTTATTTGAATGCAGCTTCAGAGGAGTAATCACATGGCTGTCAAATCATTTTGTCACCCCCATTTACAAGATGATATTCGAACAAGATCCACCCTGCATGTCAAAGGAAGCAATGGAGGCACTATTAGACATTACTGATTCATATGCCTCACCGTCTAGTGCCTTCATCCAAATGTTCAGCGCGGAGAAGCCTCCACATGTTCTACCAAAGTTTGCCTTGGACATACTTGTCATGCAGGAAGTAGATTATCACACCTTAGCAAGATTGACAACTAGACTACACCAGAAGAAGAAGGCACCTTAGCCTGCTCTTCCATTGCAGATTAGGTTATATGAGATACGGAGTATCAAGCAAGTAGATGTCGAAGCAGAATAGATGAAGAAGTATCCATTAGACCTCTGAAGTTACAATCCGTATGACCCACATTGTATTTTGAAGGATCACTGCTGAGAGTTTAGTTCAACTAGATCCACAAGGCATTTCATTGGGCTGAGGAGGACCCATCAAGATATTGCTACAGTTTCTCCAAACCCAATGAACAGTTTGGCTTCACTGTGGAGTGGTTAGTGAAGCAACATGAAGTAAAATCTTAGAGAGCACTAGCAACAGCAATAGCAATAACAACGGAGGCAAGCATACCAATGCATGACAAAGGTAAGAGGAATATTGTCAATCTCATGTAGGAAGAGAAAAGCTGCAAGTTCTGAGCAGATCCATTGGTAGAGAAAGTAGTTATGGCTATAGAGGCAAAGAGGCATCAACGCGACATGCAAATCAATCAGAGCCAAAGGGATAAGAGAAGAATGGAAGAAGCAGAGAAGGACTTGCATGAGCTGAGGGAGCAACTTCGAAAGGAACAAGAGCTCCGTAAACAGGAGAGGGGAGTACAACAAAAATAGATACAGTAGGGGGCACAACATGTGAAAACAGATGAAACAATGCCCATACAAGTAGTTGATTCATCAGAACAATTGGCATCATGATCCAGGTGGCTCAAGAGACACACACAGGACAAGGAGGACTCAAGGAAGCTCAAAAATAAAAGTGTTTGGATTATGCCCGAACTACGACCAGAGTGTAGATCTTGTCTTCCTGATCACAGTGGTGTGAACGGTTCGTCAATCTGAGTCCGGATGTGAAAGTTAGAAGCAGTCAAAGTTGGGTTGACTTTTTTTATGGTTGGGCAGCGTAAGGAGGCCACAATTTTGACCGAACCCAGCGACCAAATTCCAACCAACTCTGGCCGGATTCTAGGCAAAATTGTGGGGTTGTTAATTTGACTCCCACGGCCTAAAGTTCCGAAATTTTTAAAGTGTGCTATTATATAAATAAAACAAAAAAATATATATATATTTTTAAGGGGTGGCCACAACCGCAACCACCCCCTCCCCATACCCTAAGCAATGTCCATGTATGTTGAGGCTGACAGGAGTTGAATTCGCCTGGCCACGTGGCCAGCACACTGGACGACCCCATAAAACCAACCATATAACAAAACATTAAGCATTAACCGCCCACAACAAAATATATCATACGCCGAATCTTAAATAGTGCGCGGGGATTTAAATGACACAAGATTTTAGGGGAGGGCCGCCCACTGTGGCCCTGACCCCATCCTTAATGCATTTTAGTATAACCAAAAAATTGTAAGATGGTAAAATGAGAAGGGCGAGGTTTGACCACTCAACCCCTCCTCAACCATATGCATTTTTAACCATTGAGCCCAACAGCTCACCTTGTAAAATCTGCCAGTAACTTTATATAAATAGTCATTTTTACCAGTGCACGGAGAGAAGGACTGCATGAATTTTGAGACAGGGGTGGGCACGCAAATCGAGGCAGTTTAATAATTTTTTTTATTCAGGAACCATGAATTTTGCAAGAGGGCAAAATTTTCACCATGTCAGAATTTGACAAGTTTTATATGGTTTTTACACCTCTCATTGCCACGAACACAATGGTGTTGTTCGTTTCTTCATCAGAGGTCTGCATTTTCCAGTCAATCCAGAATTCACGCGGAACCATAATTTTAGCAAAAACAGGCAGTGAACCATGAGACATGAAATTTTTCCCACGAAGATAAAATTTCACTTTGTCAGAATATGGTCAAGTTTATATAAATAAATAAATCTATCTAACTCCTTTTTAATATAATTTAATAAGTCAAAAAAAATTAATTAAATTAAATTCGAAAGCATTTAATACATATTAAATTCAAACTATTACCTCAAAAGCATTTAATTCATAGCAAATAACTTATCTATATAACATAGATATAAAAATATAATAATAATATAATAAATGATTAAATAAATAACTAATAATAATAAATAAATGATTAAATAAATAAATATAAAATAATATAATAAAATATATTAATAATAAATAATAAAAAATATATAAATTAAATAATAAATATATAAATAAATGAATTAATAATTATGAATTAGTTAGGCCGACATTAAAAAGAAAGACTTCTAATATCTTTTCAAGTAACTATTAATAGCT
The DNA here is from genome assembly GCA_000404065.3 of Pinus taeda. Classification (NCBI taxonomy): domain Eukaryota; kingdom Viridiplantae; phylum Streptophyta; class Pinopsida; order Pinales; family Pinaceae; genus Pinus; species Pinus taeda. The sequence continues at coordinate 40,107 of APFE031493809.1, read as the reverse complement.
CCATATTTTCTCGCTCTCTCTTCTCAAAATACAAATCACGTTGCCCTGATGATGGACTCACCACGCTAGTCCGAAACGTTGGTTTCATAAACTATTCACAGGTTTTCCCACAAACATAAAGTTACTACTTGTTTTTCATGGTTTTTTGCAAGGATCATAATGGTGAAATCAGATTTGACATTTGAGCAGCGGATTTTCAATCCATCCTTGAAATAGAATCTTTGAGGAACCTCAAGGGAATCTAAAAGATTCCTTAAGCTCTGAATTTTCAAATTTTCAGAATTCAGATTTTGGACAGTCATTTCAGCACTACTCGACGCCACAAATCTGATGGTGTATTCAGATTTTTCTTTCTCTCATTTCTTCTTTTAGTCACTTTTCTAAGTGCTAGTGCAAATGTCCATCTTCATGTGCAAACAGTCTTCTTCTTGCGATCAATGTTGTGAGATCAATGTTTCAGCAAGCTTCAACACTTTGGCAGCCTTTGCTTTAGATGGCCCTTGGTGGTGAGTTATATGATGTGTTCATGTACTTCTTCTTTCTGCATTATGTTGTACAGATCCATGATTGATGTTGATACATGATCTTGTTTATTACATGTTGTCATGATTCCTTGCTTGATTTGATGCAGAATATTTCTATTTGATGTACTTTATGTCATAACTCTTTGTGTTATGCTTTGAGATCTCTTGTTGTATGTTGTTGGGATACTCTTATTGCCGTCATGCATGTGTTTTGCTTTGAAATCCCTTTTGTGCCATGTTGGTGGGGTGTGCACCATGCTTGTTTTTGTGTCATATTGATAGGAATCTTCTGATTGAGAGTTCTAGTTGTGGAACATCTCTTAGAGCCACTCCTGCATGAGGGTGTTCTTCCTTGTATGATCGAGACATCATCTCTGTGTACATCATCTTTATTGACAACACATAATGCAACGGCCTACACCATCTTAACATCGGGGCCTGGAGACGTAGTCCCTCTTGGATGAACTCTGTTATCAATGGCTTATGTTTTCGTGTGTTGATCATTTTTATGTTCCTTTTATTTTCCACATGCAGATGTATTCATTAATGTTCTTTTAAAATGCAATTTTAACACATCATGAAAGTAAAAGGTCTTGGAAGGGTCCTTCTTCACATCCGGACCTGGATCACATTAGGAAAAAAAGGTGAACCATCGCAGGAGCAAGACTTCGCTCATGAGATAGAACAAGCACTTCAACAATTGGATGCAGACATGGAGCATAAAGAGTTGGAAGAGGACACGACCTCATGCCTCATCACCAAGAGTTGACTTACCCGCTTCACTGAAACCAGATGATGAGCACGTCTCAAGTGACCAACGAGGCATTGAGATCCTTAGTGATCGGCTAAAAGGATAGATGCACAATATCTCATTCAATGAATCTCAACATAGAGTTGTGTAGTCTCGCAGAGTGTCAACTCCGGAGGATCATACATCTCCTGCAAGTTGAGGAACGCGTGATCGTGATTGATGTGCGCAAACATCTAGTAGCCTTGGCTGATGCAACCAAACTATATGCCGAAGCCACTAGATCAAGTCTTTGTTTTCTGATAGTTGAGAATGAGAGAATGGTGAAGGAACTACAAACATCCAAGAAAGGAGGAGACATGGTGACAACATCTGCCTGAGCTGAACTGAAGAAGGAATTACTAGATGAAGTATAGTCCCTTGACATAGTGATGGAGTGTTGTACTCCAAGTTTAGTACCATGCATAAGGCAGTCATCCATCTCATCGGATGTCAATAGCGATGTGTTAGAAGAGCACGTATCTTAACGAATTTGCATGCTGTTGTTGACAACATGCAAGCATGGACAATGAAATACAAGGGAGCCTCGCTTAACTTTCCTAAGATGTTGAGGGCCAATGCGATCGAGCTAAAAGCATGTATACGGAGTCAGATCCGAAACTATGAAGAGCTCCCATAGCTCATCAATAGCATACAAGCTTCCCATACACGAGTATTCAAGGGTATGGATGGTGTGGTGTGCACACATGCGATCCCATCTATTGGGACTCTCACCCAGGAAAAGACAAAGAAACAGGTCTGATTAGAGCTTTTCTCATACTTCGATGAGTTGATGTGCATTGCCACTAGCCTAGACTTTCTCCCATCAGTGCGGACATCATCCACAAGTATGTCGTTGGTCCGACTGCATTGAAGACAATGATGCGCATTCTTTCAGATGAGTTGGACAGAGTAGCCCGAGCAGTGTACCAGGATGCTATGGAGGCAAGAGTCAAGTTTCAAACAGATGTCACTATGGAGCACATAGAAAACATCAAGGACTACTGATCTTGGCATCAATATGTTATTGTCGATCAACATGAAGATGTTGAGGAATTGGACTTCCATGGTTGTTTAAGTCAGAGTGATGTCTAGCTTGGCTTGCTCAAGCCATTTTGTTTCACATGGGTACATGTGCATTGTAATGTAAAGTCATGTCAAGTGTAAGTCAAGTTGTGATAGGTGGATGTAACAATCATAGAGTAGGTGAAGAGTCATGAAGGTAGTTGAACTGTCACAAAGGGGAATTTCAAGGGTCACCCCACCCTTTCCTATAAATAATCCCTCATAACTCATTGTAAAGGCTTTTGGTCAGCTAAGCTTCTGATAAGACTATCTTGGAGAGATCTTGGATAGTATTGTAAGGAGCCTTTACTTCTCCACTGCGTAGAGCTAGTACATCTCTTTGGAGGAGTAGGTGGATGTGGCTGTAACGTTCCACTATTGGAACTAGTGGTTGGACAAGGATGTATTGTATGAATGGAACTTACAGTTATTTATATAATAAGAGCCATCACACTTCATGAATATGTTGTATTGTATTCTATGTTATATGGTTTACTCTAAATGATATATGTATTGGTTTGCTTACGCATGCATGTATGGACTATTTTGTATAAGTATGTATGAATCTTTCTGAAATGTGTTGTTGGTTTAACCATCACTTTAGATTGCTTTCTAACTTGCCTTCCATGTTGTGATGTATCTTTGCTCGTGTGTTCCCTTCGCATCCGAGTACTATTACAGGTTGCCAAGGGGTGCACACATCTCAACCCCCGTGTGTTAGAACCTCTCATGCACCTTCCTTGACTCACTACAGATGTCACACACTTGCTACCAACAAAGTTATCTTACTTGCCTCTATGCGAAATCGTGGTCAAGGCATTACCATATGACCCACTGCTGGGACTCCTACACTAAATGGTCTAAGGTCTAATTGGGGCTTCTTACTGGGGAGATCCCCTGACATATTGGTAGATCCAGCACCGTAAACATTTCTAGCACTAGAAGGAGGGTCAGATGACAAGTTGTGTCCTCTCATCTGGTTTTGAACCTTTGCATATCTTTCATGGATTCTTGCACTCTTCTCCCTCCATGATGTTTTTCAAATTATGAAGATTTCACCATCGTGAGGGAGCTTTTCGATCACTTGTCCACTTACACGTATGATGACAAAGGCGAAGTGGCCTGGCCTGAGTACTTACATGAATTTCTTTCCATGCTTCATGAGAAAGGTGGGTGTTCTAACGAACAGGCCAGCTTGTTGTTTACATACACACTTCGTGAATCTCCACTTCGATGTCTATTCATCCTACCGGCCAATAGCATGCATTCACTTGGGCACTTTTGTGATCTCATTGAAGACACTTTCTATCATTTTGATCCAGTCCATCTTGGCCAAAAACTATTACAACAGTAGAAGGCTTTGCATGAATCGATCATGGATTTTCTGTAGTGCTTCTGAGGAGACAAATGTAATTCCTCTATCTTTGGGACCGATTTGAGTATTACATCAAGAAATCTGCTCATCCCAAGAAGAAGTTTGAAATCAAGCCTCACTCAACATTCTTCACAAATGGAGCTATGCAATCTCAGCCAGATGTGGTCATTGTCATGATTGATTGTTTGCCATCCTCTCATCAAACAGTTCCACCGCTGTTGAGTGATGTTGAGGATCATGCTCACACACCTGTTTAGCTTCCACATCCTCCCAACATCACTTCACTTAATTTTCGTGGAAACTTGGTTATGAGTCCTTTGAGTTTTCATATTCATTTTGTTCCATAACCTCTGTCTTAGCACTCAATTGTTCCTCCGAATGATACTATATTGTTTTCTTCCATTCCAGACTCTTCACTTGCTGTGAACGAGGAACAATCCACTAACGGATTTAGTCTTGAAAAACCAACATGCATTGTCATTCATGAAGAGTATGGGTGGGAGCTTGGGCATCAACACTCGATGAAGGATGACTCCTTTCCGTCCGAGCCTCCTTCATGATTTCTTAACATATTTGGTGAACCTGCCATCCATGATTTTGCGTGTGTATCTCCATCCACGGATGCACCCATTGTTGATAACTTGCAAGACTCACCAGATGTCAGTCCATCATTTGCAGGCAATGGAGAGGATAAGATATTCATTGAAAATCCACTTGATCTTTCATCTACCTTTTTTGGAAACATAGAGGATGAGTTTGTTCGCTTTTCATCTACCCCTATGTTTGATTCATCTAATCATGAGGATGCCAATGAAATCATTGATTTTTCTGATTGTGGCGGTCATAATCCATTCACTACCATATTTGATCATGATCATGACTCTATCGTAGTTGACATTTCGAAGCCACCGATTTATGATGATCTATCTGATGATGAATTTGAAACACTGAAGGCTGTTGAGGCACTTCAACCCAAGGTGATGGTTATGTCAGGCCCTCGCTCTCTTGGGGTTAGTATCACTTCTGATCAGGAAACTATTCAATCACCCAAGGCTCCTCATCACTCATTTATATGCATTGAAGATCCATCACACACACAAATCATACTTCCTCCACTCGAACTACACAATCCTATCGCTCATGCATTGGAGGAGCGTTACATTGCAAGCACACGTGCGTGATGCAAGTTATCTATGTTTCTTTCGTTTGATTGCATGTCACAGTCAAGAGTATGCTTATGCTTCAAAGTTGCACAACACCACGATAAGTCCACGGACTGCTTGCCATGCACTTGTACGCACTTATGTCCTATGGGCACTTTGAAACACAAAGTGTGGTTGTCTTCATTGTTATATATTTCTTGCTTGCTCGTTCACATAACTGGGTTGCTCATGGACCAAGCCTTCACCAACATGGGTCAACAAATGTGCCGATGACTGCATTGGAAATATCACTTCATGTGATCATGCCCATGCACCGTTAGCTTATGAGTAGGAGTAGTGTTTGCTTTCGGTCAATTTGCTTGCATGCTTGTTTGCTTACTTACTTTGATGGTTTGTTTGTTTGTTTGCTTGTTTGCTTACTTGCTTTGATGGTTTGTTTGTTTGCTTTCTTGTTTGCTTACTCTCTTCACTTTCAGTTTTGCTTCTGCTCTTGCTTTGTTTTGTTGTTTGTTATTTCACTTGTTTCGTTCATAGGTTAGCTTCGCATGAAACCATATATGACTCTTGAAACAAGTCAGGTAAAGTACAAGAGGCCTTGTCCAGCTATCACTACTTGGTT
>APFE031493809.1:4944-32743 GCA_000404065.3 Pinus taeda | reverse complement strand
GGATGTGAAATTGCCTTGTAAAATGTTGTACTTTCATAGTTAATCTAGGCCATTCATTAGGCAAAGATCTAACGGTAGAAGTTATGTTTAATTTAGGGCTTTTTCCCTAGAAGGAAGCCCCTCGCTATATATGAGGGAATTGTATTACGTCTATGTAGATCTATATTTTGTGTGAGAAGAGAAAGAAGATTGAGTGAGAGAGAAGAGGGAATTACAACAGATCTGTTGTAGGTTGTATCTCTTCATCTTGTTGGATAATATAAAAGGAAGGACTGGTTGTTTCTCCATGGACGTAGCCCAAATTGGGTGAACCGCATATATATCTGTCTCTCTTGTTTTATGTATTTTTTGTGTTTATATTTATGCAATATTTTATGTGTTCCATTGCTCTGTAATATATAATTTTCTAACACCAGACAACCTTTTTCACAGTTCTAGTAGCCAGTGACCCAGCCTCCCAGAAGAAATTGCACAATATTGCATATCAATTCCCCAGGTATGTGCTATGTCATTCCCAAATTCGCTTTGGTTTTTGCTGATAGATTTCTTGCCATGCATGTTGCTTGTCTCCAGTTCATTCAAGTGTTCATCCACCTCTTAGCAGTACATGATCAATGGCTTCCAACAGAGTGGGATCATAGGAAACTAACAGAAAGGCAGCTGGAGCAGCAATTGAGCGAGTTTCTTCTAGTCTACCAATCTATGAAGATACAAAGTTGTTTCTAGACAAGGACATCAAACTGAAGTGGCAATAGGTCAATGAAGCATTTGCAGGAACTTTTGAGGAATACCACAAAGAATTTTAGGTGTATGTGAACATTCAAAAGTCCGGCTTGTACCAGATTCCATGCAGATACCACGTCTTCCCATGCGCAGACATGATACACTAGATTATCTCTCATATTGATCCTGAGACAATGACCTTGAGTAGTGTCAGCGGGACGAATCTCGCAACCTTCTGGGCATGAGATTATGATGAGATGTATCAGATGTCAGAGACCATGGCTATTATGAAGAATCCCTTCAGCTTACCCAACAACAGTGCTAACTCTAGAGACATTTTGAAGAACTAGGTAAAGGAGCCAGCTCGATTCAGGTTGACACCCAACTAGATCCATAAGACAAATATACTATGGAAGGCATATCAGTACTTGGTCATATTTGCATGTCGATTGTTTGGCCAAGAAAGCAGGAAAACCTTCCCACAGAGTTGGGTGATCACGCTGGACCAACTGGCTAGAGAAGGAAATCCATGTAATTGGTCCGACATGTTGGCTCATCAGCTGAAGGAACAAGTAGTGAAAGCACGACAGTCACCTGGAGGTGTGCATGCAAATATTTATATGTCCGCCTACATCTTAGATGTAATCTGTGCCTGACAGGAGTTCCCAGGCTTCGAGTGGGCATGGTCACCGGTAGAGAGTGCTGTGAACACATATTTGAAGTTGTTATCCGAATGTAGCTTCAGAGGAGTAATCACATGACTCTCCGATCATTTTTTCACCCCCGTTTACAAGTTGATATTCGAACATGATCCACCCTGCATGTCAAAGGAAGAAATGGAGGCACTATTAGACATTGTTGATTGGTATGCCTCACTGTCTGGCACCTTCATCCGAATGTTCAGTGCGGAGAAGCCTTCGCATGTTCTACCGAAGTTTTCCTTGGACATACTTGTCATGCAGGAAGTAGCTTATCACATCTCGGCAGGATTGATAACTAGACTGCACTGGAAGAAGAAGGCACTTTAGCCTGCTCTTCTGTTACGGATTGGGTCATACGAGATCTAGAGTATCAAGAAAGCGGATGTTGAAGCAGAATAGATGAAGAAGTATCCATTCAACCTCCGAAGTTACAATCCATATCACCCACATTATATTGTGAAGGATCACTGCATGAGAGTTTTGTTCAACTGGATCCACGAGGCATTTCATTGGACTGAGGAGGAGCCATAGAGATATTGCTATAGTTTCTCCATACCTAATGAATAGGTCGGCTTCATTGTGGAGTGGTTAGCGAAGCAACATGAAGCAAAATCTCGGAGAGCACCAACACTAGCACTAGTAGTAGCAGCAGAGGCAAGAATACCAGTGTGCGACAAAGGTAAGAGGAAGATTGTCGATCTCATGGAGGAAAAGCAAAGCTACAAGTTTCGATCTGATCCATTGGTAGAGAAATCAGTTATGGCTATAGAGGCAAAGAGGCATCAACATGACATGTGAATTGCGCAGAGGCAGAGGGATAAGACAAGAATGGAAGAAGCAGAGAAGGAGTTGCATGAGTTGAGGGAGCAACTCTGAAAGGAACAATAATTTCAAAAATAGGAGAGGGAAGTGCAATAGAAGCAGATACAGTAGGGGGTGCAACAAGTGAAAGCAAATGAATTAGCACTCGTACAAGTAGTTGATTCATCTGAACAACTGGCATCAGGTAAACAAGGTGAACCATCGCAGGAGAAAAAATTCTCTCATGAGATAGAACAAGCACTTCAACAATTGGAACAGGACACCAACCTCATGCATCATCACCAAGAGGTCAACTTACCTGCTTCACCACATCCAGATGACGAGAATGTCTCAAAAGATCAAGGAGGCACTGTGATACTTGGTGATCAGCTAGAAGGAGAGATGCACAACATCTCATTCGACGAATCTCAACATAGAGTTAGGCAGTCTTGCAGACTATCAACTCTAGAGGATCATACATCTCCTACACAAGTTGAGGAATGACTGATCGTGATTGATGTGTGTAAACATCCAGTAGCCTTGGTAGATGAAACCAAAGTGTATGTCGAAGCCACTAGCTCAAGTGTTTTCTTTCTGATAGCTGAGAATGAGCGAATGGTGAAGGAAATACAAACTGCCAAGTAAGGAGGAGACTTGGTGACAACGTCCTCTTGAGATGAACTAAAGAAGGAAATAATAGATGAAGTATTGTCCCTTGAAATAATGATGCAAGCGTTGTACTCCAAGTTTGGGACCGTGTATGAGGCAGTCATCCATCTCAACGAATGGAAGCAATGATGTGCTAGAAGAGCATATATCTTAACGAAATTGCATGCTGTTGTTGGTGACATGCAAACATGGACAATGAAATACAAGGGATCCCCACTTCACTTACCTAAGATGATGAGGTCCAATGAGTTTGAGCTGAAAGAACATTTATAGAGTCAGATCTGGAACTATGAAGAGCTCCCATAGCTCATCACTAGCATACAGGCTTCCCATGCATGAGTATTCAAGAGTATGGATGTTTTGGTGTGCGCACATGCGATCCCATCTATTGGGACTCTCACCTAGGCAAAGACAAAGAAATAGGTCCGATTAGAGCTTAACTCATACTTCGATGAGTTGATGTGCATTTCCACTAGCCAAAACTTGCCCATTAGTGCAGACATCATGCACAAATATGTCGCTGGTCTGGCCACATTGAATACAATGATGCACATTCTTTCAGACAAGTTGGACAGAGGAGCCTGAGTAGTGTACCCAGATGCTATGGAGGCAAGAGTGAGGTTTCAGACAGATGTCACCACAGAGCACATGGACACCATTAAGGACTACCGATCTTGGCATCAATGTGTTACTGTCGATTAACATGAGGATGTTGAGGAATTTGACTTCCATGGTTGTCTAAGTGAGAGTGACGTCTAGCTTGGCTTGCTCAAGCCATTTTGTTTCACATAGGTACATGTGCATTGTAATGTAAAATCATTTCAAGTGTAAGTCAAGTTGTGATAGTTGGATGTAATAGTCATAGAGTAGGTGAAGAGTCATGAGGGTAGTTGAACTATCACAAAGGGGAATTTCAAGGGTCACTCCATTCTTTTCTATAAATAGTCCCTCATAACTCATTGTAAAGGATTTTGGTCAGCCAAGCTTCCGATAATACTATCTTGGAGAGAGTTTGGACAATATTGTAATGATTATTGGCTTCTCCATTGCGTAGAGCTAGTACATCTGTTTGGAGCAACATACAAATGTGGCTGTAACATTCCATTATTGGAACTAGTGGTTGGACAAGGATGTATTGTATGACTGGAACTTACACTTATTTTATAATAAGAGCCAAAACATTTCATGCATATGTTGTATTGTATTATATGCTATCTGTTTTACTCTAAATGATATATGTATTGGTTTTCTTATGCATGCATGTATGGAATATTTTGTATAAGTATGTATGAATCTTTCTTAAGTGTGCCATTGGTTTAACCATCACTTTGGATTTCTCACTAACTTTCCTTCCATGTTGTGATGTATCTTTTCTCATGTGTTTCCTTCCCAGCCGAGTAATATTACAGGTTGGCAAGGGGCACACTCATCTCAACCCCCGTGTGTTAGAACCTCTCATGCACCTTCCTTGACTCACTACAACTGTCACACCCTTGCTATCAACAGAGTTATCTTACTTGCCTCTATGTGAAATTGTGGTCAAGGAATTACCATATAACCCACTGTTGGTACTCCTACACCAAATGGTCTGAGGTATAATTAGGACTTCTTACTGTGGAGATCCACTGACATGTTGGCGGGTCCAGCACCATCAACACCTCCCTCATAAGATTCTTCTTGCTTGAGTCAACAATAGTCAAACCTCTACTTATTCCTCCTTATTGGCTACACTTTAGAATTTGGCTTCCTTTTTCTCTGCTTCATACATGTAACCCTTTTTCGGCCTCCTTGGAAAACCTAGTTACAACACATGTGAGAGATATATAGTGATTTAACCCCATTGATGTCCTTCACTTGGAATAAGTGAATTTCTTCTCCAAATTGGCTTGATGAACTGACTTGAAGACTTCTTGATTCGGCTTCTAGCATAGCAAGGAAGACTTCAACCTTTTTTTGCAGTAGTGACACTCCTTTTCTTCGCACATGTGAGTGGTGATCAACCCTAAAACATACCCAAAAGACTTCTCTCTTCCTTCCTTCCTTTTGCTGGCTATGAGACTCATTTTCTAAGTGTTTCTCATACTCCTAATTGCAGACTTTCTTGACTGAAAATCTTTGCCTCAAATGTAAGTCGAGATGATCTATTTATAGTGGTTTTCCCATCAAATAATATGACTTGAGTGTGGGTGAGATGGCATGTCCTTTTGGTGTAGATAATTTATTCCATCTTATGGCCGACTCGAAGGAGATGCTTTTGCTTGGTATTGGAGGGCCTTCTTATTCTTTTAATGGCTCATACAAAAATGTAGCATGCCGAAGAAGGGTCCTTCATACATGACATAGACTGATTAGGGTTTATGGCCCACATTCCTAAAATCAAGGAAAAAGCGACACTTGGCAAAAAGTTCGAAAAATAGTAATTGTGCCACCTTCGGGAAACTAGTTAGTGAATCCCTATTTTCTAGGGATGTTTTTTTGCTTCTTTATTTTTACCTTTTCGAGAAACTTGCATGCACACTGCCAAGAAGGATTGCACAATTCCTGAGGACTGGGAAACTTCTTGACTCAGTGCATTATGCAGTTTCTGAGCTCAAGGGATGTTGTGCACAGTTTCCATCAACAAGGCTAGGTTGTTATCCATAATTGTGTAGCTTTCATGCTAAAGGCTAGCCTACCAAGAAGAATTACATAGTTTCTAGAGGCAAGGCTAGCTTTTCTTTCAATATTACACAGTTTTTGGAGGCAAGCCCAACAATGTTGCAAGGTAAAGCCAAGATTTAGCTTGCGTTTGAAAGATATCAAGTCGAGATCAGTACATCACAAGTAAAGAATCAAAGTATAAGTCTCACTCACAACATGAATACTTGACAACAATAAAGATGAGCTCTTGTGGATAGAAGAAAGGCTCCAAAATCAAGGCATGGGAAAAAATTTGGATGGTTGCTCTAGCGGCTATAACACTAGGAAGCACACTGGTAGAACTCCAACTCTCTGTATGGGTCTTGTCTCATAAAAAATAGGTATAACTCTTCAGGAAGTATTTTTAATTTCATTGATCATCATAGTTTCGTCACTTAGCTTGCGTTAAATATATAGTCCCTACCATTCTCTTCATTGGTGGCACACTTAACCAAGCCAACTAACTAAGTTATTTCGATTGGGGATGAGGAGTATATATATACACAAGTAAAATAATTGTCAGTGTCTTAGTTTTCATCTTAGTGTTTCTCCACTACTAGCAAGCCTAGAGAGTACCCTCACAGAGTTGATTACTTCACCTCTCTGCATAGGAAGCCTTTCTCATCTTCTGCCTTTTATTATATTTTTTCATGTTTTCATTTTGTTCAAAGAATTGTGCATAGGAACTTATTAATTTAATGAGGTGGAAGAGGGATATTGGCTTATTGAGAGCAGAAGAGGTTGTCCCTTCAGAGAAGGATATTTAAACACCTTTGAAATACTTGTTAAAGTTTCCTCCCCTCCTTACTCTACTTGACTTAGTTGAAAGGAATCGAAAAAAAACACTGATTAGAGTAGGTGTCACTAGTTATAGATTCAAGCATCGTGATTCCACTACAATTTTCTTTGAGAAAGAACGTATTTTCCATCAGGGTATCATTGACTAAAAGATGCAAGATTCACACAAAGATAGGGAATAAACAGATAACCAAGTGTTGACAGTGGCACAAATTCCTCATGAAATTCACCATGATTTCTTCAGAAACAAAACATGGTCTCATGCAAAAGTTATCCTACAACTGGAAGAAATGAAAAAGAGCAAGGTCGAAAGTAAATCAAAACATATCAAAGAAAAAGAAAAAAACTACCCTACTCCTACACTAACCAAGAATAGGCCAGACCTACATAAAATGAAACCTCTAGTGTAACCAGCGATGCATCGACTAGCCTATAAGGGCGAGAGAATGTAGCATTCAAAGTTTAAAACTGCATGCAAAGAAATACAAAAGAAAATCATGAGTAAGACACTCTGCGAAAGAATTATGGTGTTCAAACACACTGTGACAATATGACACGCAAGAACAATCTTTCGAACTTGTAAACTGGGAAAACATAAAGAATGAAGAAAACTTGTGTTTCACAACAGAGATCATCGAGTATGACCCCTCCAATGATTGATCGATGGGATCGTGTAAAACAGGTGGACGGTGCAAAATTTGAGATATAGATGGATTTTCAATTTGTGTGAAGGAGTGATGAGGAGTCTTGAAAGATACATCATTGTTATAATTAGAATTAGAACTGACTTCAAGAATGCGAGAGCCTAACATAACCATCAGCTCGGGATGAAGTGCCTCAACAACTTGCATAAGCTCAAAAACATTAGAAGATAGATCATGAAAACCAATGGTTTAGAAAGATAAACCATTGAAAGACAAGAGTGGTGAATTGATGAATAAATGAAGAGATCATGATAACCATGATCAGAAAGTTCAAGATAAAAGACATTGGCATCCCCATGATCTGATGAATCGTAAAGAGGTGAATATTGAAAACAAGAAATTTCACCCTATAATTCTTCGCAATGATCAGATGATGGATTAGGAAGATAAAGAAGAGAATATTTTTCCTCTCCACATTCGAATATAAAAATGACATCCCACGATTTTTGAGTGTGATCAAAAGTAACATAATCAGAAATTGATTCTTTGAAAGATTCAAAAGGAACGAAAGAATCTTGGAAAATGTCAGGATAATGAGGGAGAGATGCGGAAGGAGAAAGATCAAAGTTCATTTCATATTCTTGTTCACATATTGACTTACACACATAGTCATTGTTTATCATATTGCAGGTTTGTTGCTCATAACTAAATCCAACCTAAAATTGATCCTCATGAACACCAACAGAAACAGTTGAAATATGTGAGCCAAACAACTCATAATTAGGAGGACCAAAGGAATCAATGGATGGAAGACGAGGACATAGCACATCATTGAAAACATCAGATTCACAGTCCAAACCTTCACTGAAATTATGAGTATGTGGGGTAGGATAAGACGGTGGTAAATTAGTGGATGAAATATCAAGTTCTTCCACCTCAACCTGCGGAAATGGAGTTGTTAGATGAGGGGAAGATGAAGAGTCACCTGGAACAACAACTTCATTCATTACAGATTTAAAATATCTATAACTGAAGTACATTGTGAGACTTTCAAAAGATTCATATTCGTGCAGATTCATCAAAATGTGAACAAGGAATTAAAACTTCTCTTTCATTAAATTCCAATCAATATCATCTTCATAAAATTCAAAATAAAAAATGAAACGGTTGTCAAATTTATCAAGAGATTCATGAGGTGCCTTTCGCAAGCGCATGATTTTATAATCATACCTCTCAAAGGTGCGATAATTATCCTTGAGAAGATGTTTGAAATAATGAATAGAAGTGATGGGCAATGTGTAACATCATTCCTTTACGTGTACTTTGAACGTGAGGACAACCTACATGCAATATCATCACAGTGAATATTGTGTCTTTTGCAAAATTTGAAAAACTAGAGATGTGCTCGAGAATGGTTGTTCTACCCTTGCCATCAAATTTTAGATTTGACAAGTCATTGAATATTCTTGTAAGCACTTTCATATTAGCGGTTCTAGAAAAACATGTCAAGGACAAGATTTGGGAAGAGGCCATTAAAGATGTGGAAAGTTCAAACAGACTTCATGGCCTCATCTTGTCATCTAGCCCTCCTTCTAGTGCTAGAAATATTGACGGTGTTGGATCCACCAACACACAGGGTATCTCCCAAATATGAAGTCCCAAATAGACCTCACACCATTTGGTGTAGGATCCCCATCCGAAATACGACCCAGTTGCCAATGTAGTGGGTTTTAATGATGTGCCTTGGCTGCAATTATGCATAGAGTGATGTACGGTGACTTTGGTGGGAACAAGTGTGTGACTCTGTGGAAATTCAAGTGGAATTCATGGAGGTTTGAACACATGAATGGAAAATGAGCGAGTCCCTTAGAATCATTTAATAGTACGTTGCTTTAAAGGAACACATAGGCATAAATACATCACAAGATAATCTACGAAATAGTTCACAAGTTAACAGTGATGGAATTAAACAACAACATGCATTCAACAAGTTTTGTACCAATTCAAAAAAAATAGTTCATAAGCATAAGCGTAAGTTAAATAACATAGATTGCGAACATAACCATAATAGTCCTACTATATTCATAACATATGCATGAAAACGTGTCAAATATGAGCTTTTATTAAGTGAAAGTTCCAATCATACATATACCATTGATAGACAACTAGCCCCAATAGTGGAACATGAAGTCAACTCCTAATCCTCCAAAGAAAGATACTCCCTCTATGCGATGGATAAGCCAAGGCTCTCAAAAACTCCCAACATCTTGATTCTAAGCCTAAGCCTAGCCAAAAGCTTGGCTCCCAAAATCCATTTACATTAGTTATGAGGGTATATTTATAATAGGAGGGGGTGCCTCTTCAACTCCCCTTTCTGACTCTTGGACTTCCCTCACAACTCTTCAAATTCTTTACAAAATAATATTCAATTACATTACATCATGACTATTCACATTCCACAATTAACACTTGGAATTTCACTTACAAATTATTTACAAAAGAATATTACAATTTACTTGTACCCATATAAGACAAAATTGGGACGTAGAGCCAATTATACAGCCTAATAGGATAAATAATTAAGCTTGATTTTGGGGAGACTCTAGATTGGAAACTTCCACTTGATGTTTCTCAGTTACATAGTGGTTCCAATCTTGGAACTGCACGATGAAATCCCCAAACTATGCGATGGTGTCTAGCTTGAAGAAAACTCTAGCCTCCATGGCATTCGAGTACACTGAATTGGAACTGGCTTGTGTGTCCTTTTTGAGTAGGAGTAACATTGTGTTCATTTGGATAGGGCCACCAATGTACTTGTGCATATTATGTCTGTTTACTTCAAGATCTTCCTTGATGGCTACTTGTCTCAACTATTCCAAGTATTCTTAGATCCCCTGCTTGACCATATTCCTCTGCTTGATCTCCCTGAGTGAGCCGATTGATGGGATCCTATGCGATTTCACTAAGAAGTCTAGGTTGTTTTATAAACATACATATGAGGCCTGAGTGTTGGAAATGGATGAGGTGAGTTTTTCTTATTCAAGATAAACATCATAACCTTTTCCTTCTCTAATTCTATCTCTTTCCTTTTTTACCTTGCCTAAGTCAAGTAGTGCCCCTTTGTATTGCATTGACCATTCATTCACGGTGGTGTTGGAAGCTTGTACATTCCTAAAAGTTTGGAAAAAAAATTACACTTATGCTGCAAGGCATGCAAGTGGAAAACTGCCATATGCACGGTAACAATATCCTCATAAAGACTCCACATGGTCTCCCCTAGTGTCGATACTACACCAAGTATTGTTGCCTTTTATTCTTCTATATGGACCTATGAAGAAGCTATGTTCTGTACCACTTCTCAGAGTTTTTCAACCTCTTGCCTAGCAGCCTGTAAGTTATACCTTTTCCTTCTCTAATTCTATCTCTTTCCTTTTTTCCTTGCCTAAGTCAAGTAGTGCCCCTTTGTATTGCATTGACCATTCATTTATGGCGGTGTTGGAAGCTTGTACATTCCTAAAAGTTTGGAAAAAAAAAAATTACACTTATGCTGCAAGGCATGCAAGTGGACAGCTGCCTTATGCATGGTAACAATATCCTCATAAAGACTCCACATGGTCTCCCCTAGTGTCGATACTGCACCAAGTATTGTTGCCTTATATTCTTCTAGATGGACCTATGAAGAAGCTATGTTCTATACCACTTCTCAGAGCTTTTCAACCTCTTGCCTAGCAGCCTGTAAGTTATACCTTTTCCTCCTCTAATTCTATCTCTTTCCTTTTTTCCTTGCCTAAGTCAAGTAGTGCCCCTTTGTATTGCATTGACCATTCATTCACGGCGGTGTTGGAAGCTTGTACATTCCTAAGAGTTTGGAAAAAAAAATTACACTTATGCTGCAAGGCATGCAAGTGGATAGCTGCCTTATGAATGGTAACAATATCCTCATAAAGACTCCACATGGTCTCCCCTAGTGTCGATACTACACCAAGTATTGTTGCCTTCTATTCTTCTAGATGGACCTATGAAGAAGATATGTTTTGTACCACTTCTCAAAGCTTTTCAACCTCTTGCCTAGAAGCCTGTAAGTTATTTTCTAGTTTTTTTTCTCGACCATCAAATGCTTTGTGTTTTACTTTGAAGCACTTGCGAAGGACAAGTTGGCTGCGGCAATGGCACCAATATTTCTTCTGGTGTCTATCATGATCACCCTTTCTCTGATGAATGCAAGAGATGCGATGTCATCCAGAAAATATTTCTTCCTCACTTTTAAAATCTTCTCTGAAGATCTTCATAAGTCACATTGTACGTTTCCATAACCGGACCATCATCGAGAGGAACAATTTCCTCTTCCTCGCTTGGAGATTTCTCTATTGCAGGATGGGGAGACTAAATGGTGACCTATTGCATACTTGGAATCATGTTAACATCTTGATTTTGAGGCTCCAACTCCTCCTCCATGTCCTAGATCTCAATCAGCTCTTCAATCTCTTGAGTGAGGTATTTTTCCTGCATATGTTTTTGTGTCCTCCTCCGACTGTCATTTCTATTGTTGTTCGTCAACTTGTCTATGAGTTGTTTCTTCTACTATTTCTTCCACTCTTTTCCTTTCTTCTTCTTCTTTCTTCTACTTCTCTTCTTCTTCTTCTTTCCTCCTCTACTCCTATTCTTCCCTCTTCTTTCATTTTTCATCCTTCACCCTCTGTTTCCTCTTATTTTCCGTTGTTATAACCTCTCTCATAATGACTAGATTTGATTTCATCTTATGGCTTCACTCCCCCTAGATTGTGCACAACCTTCCTCTTTCCCTTTTCACACATTGGGTTGTGTGCTTCTTCTAATGTCGCCTCTAGAGTATCTTCCTTCTGCGGAGTAATCTGTGAAGTTCTTACAAAGCTAATCGGCTCGCGGGACTTGGAGGGGTTTTTACAATTCTTCCATCCATATTCCTCCAGCCAATGAAAGGTTCCACTTAGCCACTGAAAATGGATCCTCGCATAGTGGTATTTGAAAATATTCCTTGGATCGTATGGATTGAAATCTCGAGTACCGAATGAAAATTTCTTTATATGTAACCCCCTCCTCCCACATTTACCCAAGAAAACCAGTCCACTGGGGTAAAAATGTCATGAGAGGCTATATGATGTGATTCAAATCCACATGTATAGTTAAGGAAGTGGAATTGACCAAATAAAACCAATCTAACCTTCCACACATGCTACAGAACCTCCAGGAGCCAACCAACCCTTCTAGGTGCTTAACCCCTTAAGAAACTTGCCTTTTCATTTCCCTAGAGCCCCATTCATTCCCATGACAAGGCATGCATGCGAGGATAGGCCTCCAGTCGTTCCCACAACAATGAAAACCAATGTCTGTGGACATTTTCAGCTAGTTTTGTGCCACCAACCCTAGATTTTTTGCCACTTTTTTAGGGCCAGGACTCAGGTTACTACTCATAACTCCATAACACTTCAAGAAATGATAAATAAAACTGAAATAAAGATACTAATGCAACACTTTATCAATGAATTGATTGTACCCCTACTAGCCATGACAAGCATTTTATAAAACATGTCATAAATATGTAATCTATAGGTCATAACAATAGATTTGAGCATAGGGTCTCATACTTATCTATAATTCATAAATAAGCATTGATGCCTTATCACATTACTTGTATTATCATCTATTAGGTCATATATTCATTGTTCATTCATTTACGAATCAAAACATGATGAGATCCATACATCATCACTGTCATAAAATATGCTCATAACCAACATATAACCAATAGAAATAACAAGGTTACAACAATCATAAATACCACATATGAACCAGTACATTTTCACATAAAATACCAAGGCGAAGAAGCTCTTATTAATGAATGCGAAATCAAACTAGGTATGGGACTTCCACAAACCACCCACCATAGATTAGTTGAACCAAATATTTCTTTCATCCAATCACCCTCGTGCCAACCAAAAATCAACTAGGGCTTCTCGAAGCCAAACCACCTCACCCTCCTTAATAAAACTAGGCTTTACCTCAATCCCCATCAGATCACTAGGCCCTAAACAAGCATGGATGCCACCAGATTTCTCCACCTACACCATGAGGAATTTTCTTGTCTCCCAGTCTCGAGGCTTTATCATACATCTCGTCATACAATGGTCGAGGATCCCTAGGCATTGTCAAGACTCCACCCTCCAAGATTTACCGTATATCCTGCCATTCATCAACCAAGGATTCTTAGGCTTGATTGAGGGCACCCACCTATAGGCTTTGTCATATATCCCACCATTCACTGGTCGCAGATTCCTATGCCCACCGAGGTAACACAAAATTGGCTTTACTGTAACCCATAGTCTAGTTCAAGGGTTAATAGGCCAAGGCTTTACCATAATCCATAGTCTAATTCAGGGATCACTAGGCCATGTGCTATTTCTTTTAGAGACCACCTCACTCAGTTTTGAATCCATCAAGCAATCCAGCTTAAACAAAACATGAGAACCCATCACACCATGGCTATTCAGAAATGGAAAGGCAAGGTTGAATAACATTTTCACACCTAGAAAAACCCATGAAAATGATAGCAAGAGAACCAAATACACACATGCATGTACTATGCATGCCAAAACTAGCAAGGAAATGACACATGCAAATTGGTACCTGCAAATAATCACGTTTTAGCTACTTGATCCTGCTCTTCCTTACTTCATATTTTCTTCCTCTTTGTCTTCTCTTTCTTTCCTTAATCCAAAGTTGAAGTGCTCCAAGAAAACTATAAGTTTCCAAGTGTGTGTGAGAGAGAGAATAAAGAGATAATTCCAAAACTGAACTGACAAAAGGTACCAACTGGTCCTCAAAATCCTTTTTATTAATGAGGTCTCTATTTTCTTCAATTTCCATTATTTTTCCTTCATTTTCCTCCTCACATGCAACATGTGACCTTTCCCCTTAATTTTCTCCTAATTTCCATTATTTTCATAAATAAATTGTCAAAAATTCCATTTTTCCTTTCCAAACCCTTTGCCATTGCCTTTTCCAATTTCCTTAGCCATAATAAACCAAATGAACACCCACACTAAGATGTCTTGCGCAAAATTCAACTTGGAATAAGTGTCCCATAACCGTGGTTATTGTTTTTCCTTTATTAACTTTATTACATGTAATTTTCACCAGGGTTGTTACACCCCCCCAAGGGGAACACTGTCCTCGATGTTCAATGACATCTAAAACCCATGAGACTATTGTAAAGAAAAACATACTACCCATGGAGCTTTATAACTTAGCTCAATGCAGTATTTACAACGACAACCTACTGATAAGCAACCAACATGACAACATAACAACATGACAACTATAATGACATGACACCCATACCATTTATTAGAGCTTTATAACACAACTGATGGCAATGTTTACATCCATATACATATATATACATACACCAAAACATACGAAAAAACATTCTCTCAACCAACAAATAGAGAAGGATACATAGCTCGCATCTGATCCACTATCTCCCATGTAGCTTCATCGGGCCCAAAGTGCTTCCATGGCACTTTAACCTGCTCGATTGTTCTATTCCAAAGCATGAGCATCTTTCTCTATAATATACACGGAGGTTCCAGCTAGAATTCTCCATTTGGCTCCACCTGCAATACAAACCAGTCAATCACATGATCAACATATTTAACATACTTCTTAAGCAATGACACTTGGAAAACATCATAGAATTTCACTGTCAGTGGAAGTGAAAGTCGATAGGCTACTGGTCCAATCCTTTTAATAATATTGAAAGGTCCACAAATCTGAGGTGCCATCTTGGCACATGATCCATTCCTCAAGGAGATCTTCTTCGACTTGATGCACAAATACACATGTTCCCCAATTTGAAACATAAACAACATGTTTTGATCTAACTAACTCTTATGTCTATCTTGTGTTTCCTTTCTATTCTTATTTATTACCTACATTTCCCATTCCATCTCTGCCAACATGTTTGTTCCAATCAACACCATGTTCACTGGTTCACACCAACTGATGGGAGTATTACAACTTTGTCCATACAATGCCTCAAATAGACTCATCGTCAAATATTATTGGTACCCATTGTTGTAAGAAAACTCAACCAACAGAAGGTACTCCTCCCATCTCCTCTGTTAATGCATGACATACATCGTCAACATGTCCTCCAATATCCTATTGACCCTGTCTATCTTTCCATCTGTTTTTGGATGATAAGTTCTGTTGAAGGCCAACTTTGTCCTTAATCCTATGAATAGCTCCTTCCAAAACTTGGAAGTGAACTTATCATCCCTGTCTGACACAATCCTCTTCAAGGAAACATGAAACCTCACTACATCTTTGATGAACACTTGTGCTACATCACTAGCTAAATATGTAGACTTCACTAGAATGAAGTGCGCTACCTTTGTCAACCTATCCACCACAACCATGATGGAATCATGTTGTCTAGATGTCCTCAGCAACCCTATGATGAAATCCATGGAAATGACCTCCCAATTCCACTCTAATATCGGAATCGGTTGTAGTAGTCCACCTGGATGTTTACTCTGCCTTCACCTATTGAAAGTACAAGCATCTAGCCACAAATTCTTCCACGTCCTTCTTCAAATTTAGCCAATAATAAAACTTCTTTATTGCTATCAATGTCTTCTAGTATCCCAGGTGAACTGAATATGGTTTTTCATGAAACTCTCTCAAGATAGTCTTCTTGAGCTCATTACTGTCTCACACATATATGAGGTCCCTAAATATGACCAAACCATTTGTTGTAAGGCGATATTCCACCTCCTACTCACCTGTAGCCTACTATAACTTGTGCCTAAGATCAATGTACCCTTCATCCTACTTTCCTGCAAGATCCAATCTTGTAGTTTTGTCCCATAAGAAATCATAGTTTCTATGTGATTCACCTATCTCTCCCTTTAAGAGTATCTGCAACCCTGTTCTCTTTTCCTTTGATGTACATGATCTCAAATTCAAACTTGTTAATCGTGACCAACCATATAACTTGCCTGGAATTAATATTCAATTGATCAAACAAGTATCTCAACACATTGTGATCACTCATAAATACAAACCTCTTACCGAGAAGATAATGCCTCCACATCTTCAACACATGGATGATCACTGCCATCTCAAGATCATGTTTTGGATAATTTTGTTCATGCTCATTCAGTTTCCATGACTCATAGCATACTACCTATCCTTCCTGCGTAACAAATTCGCCAATTCCTTTCTTGCAAGCATTTGTAAAGACCACAAAATATTTGTCCGAATCTGCAATCTTTAATACTGGAGCATTTGTCAACAACTGCTTCAATTTTTCAAAACTTGCTCCACATTCCTCTGTCCATTCAAATTTCTTACTTTTCTCTGTAGTGACATAATAGGATATGTAATCTAAGCAAAGTTCCTAATGAACCTCCTATAATAGCCAGCTAGCCTGTAAATGACCTTACCTCATCCACGTTTCTAGTATCTTCCCACTCCATGATAGCCCTTATCTTTTCTGGATCCACTGCTATGCCTTCCTTGGAGACCACATGCCCCAAGTAATGTACCTTTGTCTAGAAGAAGCTACATTTTCTAAGCTTAGCATACAACGAATTATCTCTTAGCAATCTCAAAACTGTTATTAAATGTTCGACATGTTCTTCCTCGTTCTTAGAATATATCAAGATGTCATCAATGAATACAATAGCAAAATTTCCCACATAAGGACACAACACATTATCCATCAAGCATATAAAGGTAGTTGGAGCATTAGCCAAACCAAATGGAACTACAACAAATTCATAATTCCCATACCTGGTCCGAAAATTTGTCTTGTAAATATCCTCTTCCTTATTGTGTACCTGACGATATCCATATCTCATATCGATCTTTGAGAACACTGTTGCTCCCTTCAGCTGATCAAATAAGTCATTAATCTTCAGAAATTGATAGTTGTTCTTTATAGTCACCTTGTTCAACTATCTGTAATCAATGCATATCTTGAGAGTATGATACTTCTTCTTCACAAACAATACTAGTGCATGCCAAGGTGATACACTTGGCCTAATGTATCCCTTGTCAAGCATTTCCTTCAACTATAACTTCAACAATACTAACTCTAGAGTGCTCATTCTATATGGTTCCTTCGATGTCATTGATGCCCCTGGTACTGACTCAATGGAAAATTCCACTTCTCTGTGAAGCGGTAATTCTAAAATATCTACTAGAAATACATCTTGAAACTGCTATAAAACTGGGTACCTACTCAGTATCTTTGCATCCTCATCCTCCTTACCTTTATCACTAGAAATATGCACTACAAATAAAACACACCCTTTTATGTGACTACACTTTTCCTACATAGTTGTCATTGTTCTAACTAGTGTTGCCTTCTTCTTACCCTGCAAGATTCTCTATTCTCCGTTGTCATCCACGCACTCAATGGCCTTGTCATAAAAATCCATTTTGATCCCATGAAGATAAAACCAATCCATCCCAAAAATCATATTATATGATCCTAATGAAAATACGTTTAAATGTGTTGAGGTGGGCATATTATTCAAATCGAATGCACAAGATCTTACCCAATGATACACTCTCTTCATTGTACCTATATCAAACTACACTAACTAGGATTCTGCATGCATTTATTTATTCAAACCACATTTATCCACCAAGTTAGTACTAACATAACTATAATTAGATCCAGGGTCAATCAAAATGGAAACAACTTGAACACAAAGCTTACTTTCCATCTCAATAACAGTTGTCTGGCGATCTTCCTGCTTGTTATCCAGCGTTGCATAAATCGGTGGAATGGTTTTCCCAACATCCCCAACTGTTTGCACTTCTTGTGCACTGTAAATTTGAGATCTACCACCGGATTCTATGGACAATCCCTCCTAAGGTGTTCCTTACCACATGTCCAACACTACAACCATCATGTACCATCACCTTTATTCTGCTACCCTCCATGCTATGACCCATTAAACTTCTTGTGAGGTGCAACATTTTCTTTCTCACCTGCATCCTGAGGTTTTTTTCTCTTTAGTTTCCATTTACCTTTAGCTTTGTCTTTCCCTTTCTAACCTTCCTGCAATTTTTTCTTACACTTTTACTACTCCTATCAATGTTTCAATTTCCCAATAACTTCCTCAAGCAACCGAGGCTCATCATACTCAATTCCATCTCTGCATGCTAATGGAAATCCACTGACAAATCTCTAAAATTTGGCCTTCTCATCCTTAAGATATGGTACATACCTCAATAACTCCAAGAACTTGGTCATGTACTCCTCATTTTTCATTGATCGCATCTTTAGCTCATAAAATTCCTTGGATTTGTTGTCGTAGTACAACTCTAGCAAGTACTCATTCCTAAAAAGTCTCTTGAATTCATGCCAACTCAACTCCTCTATCCTGATGTCTCTAACCCACTTCTCATCTTCCCACTAGATTTATTCTTTCCATTTGAGGTCGAAGATAGCTATTATGGCCTTCATATTCTCTATTTATTCATGCAACTCAAAGAATTTCTTCATCCCAATTATCCATGCCTCTGCATCCTGTTATTTCTTCGAATCTCCATCAATGGTAGGTGTCTTTGATTTCTTGAACTCATCTAGGAAATATCCCCTGTCACTGCTCCTGTAATGATGAGAATGATGACGATCATAATGTTGATCAAAACTAGAACTAGAGTAGAACCTGTGTCAATCACTTCTCCTATCTAGAGTATCCAAGAGCCTTCCATCTCTAATTGTGTCATCCATATCTGTCCTGTACCCACCATGAGACCTACTTCCATATGCCCCATTAGTTCTTTCCTCATTCCCATGGCTAATTCTAAGTGGTCCATGTCTCTGCAATTATGACAAACTCTGAATGATTACTGTGTTAACTTCTACTTATTTCTCCTTTGCCTGAATGATTATGTCATTATTTGCCTTGAAACTCCTTATTTATTCCTTCAAACTTCTCAATGTTTTTACTAAGTCAAAAGAATTCCCAACACCATGTTTCTCATTTTATCCATAGGAAGAGTCTCGTGAATCTTAGTCTACCATCTCGCCAGTCATCTTTGATCTCTTTCCTGCAAGTACACCATGTTAGATAAAACCAAAACATAACATAATCAACATACCTTAGTATAGTTCACAAGAGGATATCTCATCTGCAAGATCAATCAGATTTGAACAATACATGTATAATCATAATCACATCAACATATAACACTAGTTTAACCACTATATAATTATCAATGCATGACCATACCAACCACATACCACGACCTCGTGCATGACAACTACAACCATATCAATGTATGCATAACCAATACATGACTGACATACACTCATGACGACCACATCCAACAACACACCACCCACTTTCACATGGCAACACAAATGCAATCATGACCAACATTGTGCATACACAAGTAAATAGACCACAAGCATAAAGAACACATATATGCAATTGACATGAATGCATGACCAACACACTGCACATCTAGTCCAAGGGGTGAACCATGCTCTGTTACCACTCTCTAACCTCCTCCTACCACATTTAATCAAGATAACTGATCCAATGGGGTAAAAATGTGATGAGAGGCTACTATGATGTGATTCAACTCCCCATGTATAGTTAAGCAAGTGGAACCAACCAAACAAAACCAATCTGACCTTCCACACATGCTACAGAACCTGCAGGAACAACCCAACCCTTCCAGGTGCTTAATCCCTAAAGAAACTTTCCTTTTCACTACCCTAGAGCCCCAACTTATCCCATGACAAATAATGCATGTGAATATAGGCCTAGATTCTTTCCCAAAGCAAGGCAAGCCAATGAATGTCAACTTTTTTAGCTAGTTTTGTGCTAGTGACCTTGAATTTTGTGCCACATTTTCAGGTCTGGGACACATGCCACTACCTAGAACTCCATGAGACTTCCAAAAATGATAAATAACATTGAAATAAATGAACTAATGCAACAATTGATCAATTAATTGACTAGAACCCTACTAGCCATGATAGGAATTTCATCAAACATGTCACAAATATGTAAT
This sequence comes from Pinus taeda, assembly GCA_000404065.3. NCBI lineage: Eukaryota > Viridiplantae > Streptophyta > Pinopsida > Pinales > Pinaceae > Pinus > Pinus taeda. The sequence goes on along the minus strand of APFE031493809.1, from coordinate 12,645 downwards.
CTACAGGTCATAGCAAAAAATATGAGCATAGGGGTCTCATACTTATCTAAAATTCATAAAGAAGCATTGATGCCTTATCACATTCGCTTCATTATCATCTCTTAGGTCATATATTCATTATTGATTCATTTACAAAAGAAAAAATGGTGAGAGCCATATATCATCTTTGTCATAATATATGTTCATAACCAACATATAACCAACAGAAATAAAAAGGATACAACAACCATAAATACCACATACGAATCGTTACATTTTCACTTAAAATACCAAGAAGAAGAAGTCTTATTAATGAATGCAAAAGCCAACCAGGTATGGGACTTCCACAAACCACCTAACCATAGATTGGTTGAACCAAATATTTATTTTGGCCAATCACCCCCGTGCTATATTCCAATCATGAATGTGGGACTCATAACCAGAAATCAATCAGGGATTCCTGAGGCTAAACCACCTCACCCTCATATATAAAAACATGCTTTACTGCAATCCCCATTGGATCACTAGGCCCTAAACAAGCATTCCTAGGCCCACAAACTTAACACAAAATTTGGCTTTACTGCAACCCACAGTCTGGTTCAGGGGTTATTGGTCCAAGGCTTTAATGTAATCCATAGTCTGATTTAGGGATCACTAGGTCATCTGTTCTTTCTTTCAGAGACCACCTCACATAGTTTGGAATCCATCCAATAATTCATCTCAACCAAAACATGAGTATCCATCACACAATGACTAGCTAGAAATGGAAAGGCAAGGCTAAAGAACATTGTCACACCGAGAAAAAGAACATGCCAATGACAGCAAGAGAACCAAATACACACATGCATGTACCATGCATACCAAAAATAGTAATGAAATCACACGCAAATCGATACCTACAAATAATCTCGTCATAGTTACTTGATCCTGCTCTTCCCTGCTTAATCTTTGCTTCTGTTTTTCGTTCTTTTTATTTTCTTGATCCAAAGATGAAGTGCTCCAAGAAAACGCTAAGTTTCCAAGAGTGTGAGAGAGACAATAAACAGAGAGCTCCAAAAATGAACTGACAAAAGGTACCAACTAATCCTTAGAATCCCTTTTATTAATGAGGCCTCTATTTTCTTCAATTTCCATTATTTTTCCTTCATTTTCCTCCTCACATGCAACCTGTGACCTTTCACCTTCATTTTCTCATAATTTCTAGTATTTTCATAAATATGTTGCCAAAAATGGTATTTTTCCTTTCCAAAGCCTTTTCCATTTCCTTAGCCACAATAAACCAAATGAACTCCCACACTAGGATGTCTTGCCCAAAATTTATCTTGGAATAAGTGTCCCATGACCGTGGTTATTATTTTTCCTATATTAACTTTATTACATGGGATTTTCAGCAATGTTGTTACACTATCGCCTTCCCTTCGATATCTACAACTTTCAAGTTCTTGATCTCATACAATCTAATCTACAAAGGAAGGATAGGCCAAGGTGCTTTCTTATTCCTCTACAGATTTGTTGATAACCTAGTGGAGAGATGATATACAACTTCTTGCATGACTAGCTTATCGATGGCATTCCTTGGTAAAAGATGAAGAGGCTTTTGTCTACTGAACACCTTGAGGAAAGTGCCATCTAGTGAGGCAAACCAATCTACTATCTGTGATACTGCTTCCATTACCCCATGTGACATTTAAGGTGGCTCTTCCTCAAAGATCATCTCATACAACAAAATGGGGACATGATCAGTTATCTTCTCCGTTACTCCTTTGTTACTACACTCTAAAAGTAGCTTACAATAAACATACATTGTAGGCTCCCATGGTGTCGAAGTCCAACTTATACCAGAGAATGAATTGTGTGCACAAATTGCATCTAGTATATATGCAGACATATAAAATCTAGCTTGCCCACCCTTGGGCAGACTAAGGGCATTATATACATGGATTTGTAGCTTCTGAGCCATAAAATCGGACTATTTGAATGGTTTACCTTCATTCACAACCTGGTCCAATAAGAGAGCCCACCTTTCAGGAAATGTCTCAGTGCTCTACTGACCATAGATTCTAAAACATAAAACTATCAAGAGCTGATAGGCTCTCCTGAGAGATTTTGTCTTGTATGTGTTGGTGGGTGTCTAAAGAAACTTTGTTGGCTCTTTCACCCAACCCTTAATAATCTCCTTGGTGCTCAAGTAGTTTTTTTTCGCATATAAGTAAGAATCCATTGGCGATTCTAGCTCAAGAAAATTGTACATGAGATGATAGTTTTCTGCCATAAAAGAAGCAAGCATTCGTCTGTTGGTATTGATAAGAGTCATAGTCTTTGGATCCATGTGAGACAATATCCAACTAATAACATCTACATATGGGGATGTTGCATACTTGCATGAAACCCCGTGTAACCCAAACTTCTGGACATTAACATACACATGTCGGTATTCCATATCTGATTTGAAGGTTCTTGCTGAGAAAATATCATTAACCTTCTACCATGTGATATTTGATTCCTTTTCTACAAATAGTTGAGTGTCTGAGTATACTAGAAAGTAAACTGGTGTATTCCCAACTACCTCCCCAATACTGCTCTCTGTGGTATCCTTTAAAGTAGTTCTCTTGGGTGCCATGATAACAATGACTGATGAAGAGAAGTGATTAACCCCTGCAATACTTGTGGGAGGAAAAACACTCATGGAAGACATAAATTAGCTTTAGCAAATAACCTTACATAGCAAGATCAATAAATAAACAAGTGAACCGATGAGGAGGATTGTGTAATTCTTAAGGCCAATGGAGGGAGACTAGATGGAGGAACTACACATTGCAGAGTCTCATGAGCTAGTATGCAACCTGAGGCTAGAGACTGCACAATGTGAAGTTCTGACTGGGGAGAATGGGATGGAGAGTACAAATTGCATAGTCTAAGCGGCCAAGGTTGAGGGCTTAAGCTCTAGAACTACACAATGCATTGTTGGGTCAGCCTGGGACTACACATTGTGTAGTATTATCTAGGCCAAGCTAAGAGCTTGAGCCTCAGACTTGCGCATTGCCCAGTTAGACAAGGTGATGCATGGCCAAGGGATGAGAAGATCTTCCTGAACTAAATGAGGGAGACTTGTTGAGAAATGGAAACAAGAAATTCTAGTTTAATTTTTCCTTGAATTAAACAGTGAACTAAAATAGAATTTTTTTCGCATAGCAGTTTGAAAATAATTAATTAAGTTTATATGTTCTCCCTAACTTATAGGAGTTAAGAATGAGTTGTAATTAGTTAACTTAGTTTATTGAGTTAAGTCTAGTTAAATTAGTTCCAAATAGTTTCAGGAACTAATAGTGAGTAAATAGTCAGTTGGGACACTAGTGACCTAATTAGTGCTACTCTAGTTAACTGAAGATTCCACCATCAGAAACTCATGCACGTTGATTCTCAAAAAGACCTAGTTGAGACTAGAGGGCCAGGATAATGTGCTATTTTTTTAGTTTTTTTCTGAGTTTCACTGATAGTGCATGCAATCAGGTGCTGATCCTTGAGGGATTGCACTATTTTTAGAGGCTTTATTTCCCTTTAAATAAAATTTATTCTTCATAGGAATTACACATTGGAATAGAGACCTCGAGAGCTTGTGAATTGGCTAAGATTTGGCCTTGATATTGCTTATGAGTTGGATATTGAATTTTCTGAGTGTCGAGACTGTTCTAGAGAGAACAAGCATTGTAATTTCATCTTGATTTTTCGGATTAATACAAAACAAATAGTGGGGTTTTGAGTTGTGGCATTCCCCGGATATTTATTTTGTTATGTACCTTTGCTTCTCTTCCTCTATCGATTATTTTTTTCTCGATGTTTATGGGCTTCCTATGTAAAGAGTAGAAGTAGAATCCTATCTCTTTTTTTAGTAGATTACATGAGCTTGTGAATCTACAGGATTTTCTACATGGTATCAAAGCAAGATTGTTTTTTGGGCCGAGAATTTGTAGAGATGTTCTGAGCCTTTCTGTGCAAAATTTTCATAAACAAATTGCATATTTGGATTCCTTGGGAAAATATGTCCAAATTCAAAAACAAAATCGGCTGAATCGAAGTTCATATGTGGGATATATTTTTGATTTAAAATAATCTCTCTAGAGGAGATTTCAAAGTTTTGAGTTTCTAGGTTACAAGTGAAAGTTGAATTTTCATACATACTTCAGGATTGGAAGATGGCATTCCATGGGTTGAGGCTTGAGTATGCCTTGGAAGGAAGCTCAAATTTCATAGCCTGGAGGGATAGGATGGAGGTTTTTCTAGAAGATAATGGCTTGAAGGAATTCATTGATCAAGAAGTCCCCAAGCCAGCAGCTACGGATGCACAGAACTTGGCCGAATGGAAGAAGTGTGTGGTGAAGGCAAGTCGGATAATCATGAGGGAGTTCGAGACCACATTGTCTTGAGTCTCCATGGCAAGGAAACTCTGCATGCTATGTGGAAAACATTGACGGACATGTATCAGAATAAAAGTGATCAAAGGAAGTTGGCACTAAAGGATAAGCTTCATAAAATCAATATGGAGAAAGGTGAGATGATTCCAAAGTACTTGACCAAGTTCACTCAATGTCGAGATGAAATTGGAAGTGTTGGAATCATAGTTTCTGAGGAGTATATGGTGATATTTTCTCTTCTTGGACTCCCAAAGAGTTGGCATAATTATCAGGACTTTGTCAACAGCCGGGAGAAGCTTCTAGATTAAGAATGACTATGGTCGGATTTGATGTAGGATGAGATCAGGAGGAACACAAGGGATGACTCTTCATTAAAGACTGATGATGAAGAGAATTGTGCCTTAGTGATTAAGGAAAGGAAGGGCAAAGGTAAAATTTCTCATTCCAAATCAAATTCTTATCATGGAGGTAAGAAGAAGGACAAGACAAAAGTTAAATGCTTTCATTGTCACAAGATGGGTCACTTTGCTACAAATTGTCCATTGAAGAAGTCTTCAGGAGGAGCAACAGGTGAGGATTTGGCCTCCCAATTCGAATTGGAATTTTCCCTCATTGCATGCATGGTGTCTTCAATTATGGGAAGTGTCCTATACTTAGATAGTGGAGCTTCTTTCCACATGACTGGCGAAAATTAGTTATTCAGTGAACTGGAGGAGAAATATCTCAAGATGCATACTGAGATGGGTGATGATGGTAAGTATAGTGTTACTTGTGTGGACACCATTACTTTTCAGAGGGAGCATGTAGTTCCACTCACATTGAAGAATGTTATGCATGTATCCGGACTGATGAAGAACTTGGTATCCATTGACATGCTTGAGGATAGAGGATGTGATGTGATTTTTTTGAAAGAAGGAATTCCTTTGACACATAGCCATGGGTCAAGTAAAGAAGATATGGATTCGAGTTCAGAATCTATATAATATAGAGGTAAAGGATTGTGTTTCTTTGACTTCAAAAGAAGAAAAGTTGTTGAGTAGAGATGTCGACGAGTTGTGGCACATACGATTGGGCCACTTGCATCATGGGGCTTTGAAGATATTGTAGCAACTCTCTACCAGTCATCCCAAAGGTACTCTTGAGCAAGTTGATACATGCAAGGGTTTTAATTTGGGAGAATACACCAAGTCTTCCTTTGGAGATAGAGATAGTCGAGTAGGGTCTACTCTGGAGAGAGTCCATTCAAATGTGTGTGGACCATTCTCGACAATATCCACCGCCAAACACAGGTATTATGTTATATTTGTAGATGAATATTCTCATAAATGATGGATATTTTTCATGCAGAGAAAGGATCAGACATTCACAAAGTTTTTTGAATTCAAAGCATAGTTCGAGAAAGAGTCAAGCAAGAAGGTTAATTCTCTACGGAGTGATAATGATGCAAAATATGTCTCCAATGAGTTTAAGAACTTCTGTGTAGTGGAAGGGATTAAACGAAAGTTGATGACACCTCATAACCCTCAACATAATGGGGTTGCCGAGAGGAAGAACAAGAGCATAGTAGGGATAGCAAGGGAAATGTTTCATGATTAGAGCCTACCACTACACTTGTGGGTTGAGGTATGAAACACAACGGTTTATGTTCAGAACCATAGTCCACATCGGATACTTGAGAGTAAAACACCAGAGGAAGCTTATTTTGGTAAGAGGCTAGATGTTGGTCACTTCAGGATTTTTGGGTCATCGGTTTATTTCCATGTGACCAAAGATGTACGAAAGAAGCTTGAGTCAACAGTAGAGTTAGGGATATTTGTGGGGTACACTGATACTACCGAAAACTATCGGGTGTACATGCAAACCAGTCGGATGACAGTGGTTCGCAAGGATGTCAAGTTTGATGAGGAGAAGGCCATGCAAGTATCCCTTGAGAGGGAGCTTGAGCTACATGATGAGGAGGAATTTTTAGTTCCTAAGGTTGAGGAGCCTCAAATTGATGTGGAGCATCCACACACAGAGGTTCTAGGAGTGGAGACATCCACTCAGACAGAGTCTTCCAAAGAGGGAAGAAAGCACACTAGAGAGGCTGACAGATTGTTGGATGATGCACGAGAGAATGTGGGAGCACCTTCTTCTCACCGCAGACAGAGGACGTCACCAAAGAGGTACACTGGATACATGGAACTTATGGGTGCATGTGTTGTGAGAGAGCCATCTTCCTTTCAGGAAGCAATTTAGTAGCCAGTTTGGGTTGATGCGATGGTGGAGGAGTATGACTCCATAGTTTGAAACAGTGTTTGGAATGTGGTTCCGAGACTGGAGGACAAGCCAGTTTTGAGCTCCCATTGGCTTCACAAGGTAAAGCAAGCTAAATATGGTAGTGTGGAGAAGCATAAGGTCATATTTGTGGCCCGTGGCTTTTCACAGGTAGAGGGGATTGACTATGATGAGACCTTTTCTCTTGTTGCAAGGTACTCATCAATCAGATCTATTTTGGCACTATCAGAACAGATGGGTTGGAAGATCCATCATATGGATGTGAAGAATGCCTTCCTCAATGGCATGATTGAGGAAGAGGTGTACATAGAGCAACCCAAAGGTTTTCAAACCTTGGACCATGATTCGCATGTGTGCCAACTCAAGAGAGCGTTGTATGGGTTGAAGCAAGCACCTCGTGCTTGGTACACTAGGATAGATAGCTACTTCATTGGGTTGGGATTCACGAAGAGTGAATCAGATGTGAAACTGTATCACATAGTGGTGGAAGGTAAGCTTTTGATCATTGTACTTTATCTAGATGATATCATACTGACAGGTGATGAGAAGCTCATCAAATCTTGCAAGGAGGACCTTGCAAGAGAGTTTGAGATGAAGGACATGGGGCTCATGCATTACTTTCTTCACATGGAGGTATGGCAGGGAGATGGGGAGTTTTTTGTTTCTTAAGGCAAGTATGCCAATGAGATACTCAGGAGATTTTGCATGGACAGTAGTAAACCCATGGAGACTCCTCTAGCAGGTAATTGGAGGAAGGAGGATGCTACTTCAGGGGGGGTAGTGGAAGCTATTATTTATAGGTAGCCTGTGGGTTCACTCATGTACTTGGTGAACACACAACCAGATATGTGTTATGTGTTGAGATTGCAACAAGATGATGGAGCTTAGTGAAAAGAGTCGCCTTCACTAAGTGGGCCCGCAGGCTATTTTTGGCGCAAGTCTATTTTTAGACTATGTCTATTTTTAGACATATGGATTATGTCTATGGATTGCAGGTTGCTGTTTATGGATGATTGATCAAGTTGGAAAAAAT